>CAIGRP010018061.1:0-11191 GCA_903798385.1 Fraxinus cuspidata
AAGAAGAAGAAACCAAGAATGAAAATAATAATAATAATTAAATTGAAACCAATTGGTTTCTGCCAGGCAGAGACAAAAGCATAGGTTTTGCCATTGATAGAAAACTAAGTTTGGTTTCTGCCGAGTCGGCAGAAACCAACTATAATAATTAAAAAAAAAAGTGAGGAGAAGAGGGAAGAATAAAAAAAAAAATCTAGTATTGTTTTACCTTTTGTTTGTGGATTTAACCAATTGATTTTTAAATAACATAATTCATTCATATAAATATGTAAGTATCGGGCTCCACTTAATCCCAACTTATCATAAAACATAAAAACATATTTAAAATCAAAATAAATAAATTATCGAATAATGGTTACGTTAAATGATAATAATAAATAAAATAATAATAAATTAAATCGAAAATCAAGATTTATTAATTTATTTCATATTAAATAAATAAATCTTGAGGGGGCATTTGTAGACATAAATAAATAAATAAATAAATAAATAAATAAAAATAATAATAAATAATGAGTTGTGTCAATTTAAATAACTAGCCCAATTAAATTTACTGAATTAATATCAACTAAGGCCCATAAAATTTTAAAAGCCCATCCCACTATTTTAAAATCCTTAATTATTCTATTATAATTATTATAATTGAACTAAATGAGGGGTTACCAAAATTGATTACGAATTTTCCCTATAAATAGAGCCAATGATTTATAAAAAAAATAAAAACAAAAATAAAAAAGGGTGAAAGTGCAAAGGAAAATCACGAAGTGTGAAGAAATTCCAAAGTCCTAGGAAGAGAAGAAATCATCTCAACTTCAAGTCCGGCGATCACGAAGAAGATTAAAATCTTCTTCAAATCAGGCAAATCCAAGAAAATCAAAGTCTTCTCGAATTAAATCAAAATTAAGTTCAAGTTTCGAAGTGTAAATCCAAGCTCCGAAATTCAAGTATCAAACAAGTCAAGTTTCTCGACAAATTAAATTATCAACAAATCTCGAAGCCTAGGATTCAAGTCATGTGGTGCCTCGTCTTCAAACATTCAGATCATCAATCAGAGGATTTTTGCAATTTGGAACATGTCTCATATTAGTATGTGCCCTGAACGTCCCATCAAACATTCTAATTTTAATCTTACCAATATCAGCTATCGTACAAGGTGTACTATTTCCCATTACTACAAGACTTTTAGAAACAATTTCATATGTTGAAAACTAACCTTGGTTAGGACACATATGAAAAGTACAAGCTGTATCAAGAGTCTAATCCTTGCAAAGTTCGGACGTCAGAAATAATCAAAAGCTCTTCATCACTGTAGCAATCTTCTACAATACTAGCTTCGCCTTTTTTTTTGGTTGTTCTCCCTTTTGATTTGTAGCAACTAATTTATCCTTATTTCGCAACTTATAGCAATCAGATTTAATGTGTCCCCTTTTTCTTTCAATAAACAAAAATTATATTTCTATTCTTAGAACCTCTCTCATAACCACCAAAATTCCTCTCATGAACAATAGGCCTTCTCCATGAGTTTCAAATCCAACAAGTGCTTTATCTTCTCCTTAGAAAGCAGCACGTCATAGAATTAATCAAAACCATACAAAATGGTGTATCTAAATGTCATATATGAAGTGGGCAACAAATACAATAAAATCAACCATAATTCCTCTTCGTTGAACTTAACTTCCATGGTCTTCAAATAAGCATCAATTTTCTTAAAGACAATTAGATGATCTTCAATAGACCTGCTTTTATCGTACGGTGAGAATACAATCACTGATTCAAATGGAATTCATCGGTTAGGTTTTCCATCATCAATAAGTGCTCCAATTTTAACCATAACGTGTTGGTTGTTTTATACTTTAAAACATCATGAAAAATTTAATTCGAAAGATGAAGATGAATTTTTGATAGGAAATTTTGATCCTAATGTCGTTTCTCCTCCAGCGTCAAAGCTAAGTGTATCTTATCAAAACTTAACAAATCATCATCCAAATCCATCTGAATGAGCATTGCTCACATCTTTACTTTCTATAATCTAAATTTGGTATTGTGATCCAACATCGAAATTTAATACTTCATGGTTGTCATCACAAAAAATAAACCTTGCTCTGATACTAGTTTATTAGAAATAAAAAAGATACCAATTTTTTATGATGCCACTTGTTGCGGAATACGAGAATAGGCAATATGAAAATATAATAACAAGAACGCAAGATTTACATAAAAATCTAAATTGAAAAAAAAAATGGATAGAGGATGAGAATTCACTAATATCAAATATAGAGGATTTGAGTTATCAATGTTGGACCATCTCAATATATCTAGTACTTCACATATATATAATACAAAGAAGAACTCAACATAAGATTTAGTCCTAATAAAATAGGTAAAATAAATAACGGAGTATTTTAGTTGAAACGAGAGATGAACTGCCAAAAATCGCGGACTAAGATTTTCCTAGATAGCATTGCCCCTCGAGCGCCTCTCTCGTGGCTAGCGAACAATTAGTCAACCGCTCGAGTGCCAATGTTGCGGCTAGCGAATGCTCTTGGTTTTGCCTTTTTTTTTTTTTTTAGTTAATAACAAGAACGCAAGATTTACATAGAAATCTAAATTGAAAAAAAAATGGATAGAGGATGAGAATTCACTAATATCAAATATAGAGGATTTGAATTATCAATGTTGGACCATCTCAATATATGTAGTACTTCACATATATATAATACAAAGAAGAACTCAACATAAGATTGAGTCCTAATAAAATAGGTAAAATAAATAACGGAGTATTTTAGTTGAAACGAGAGAAGAACTGCCAAAAATCGCGGACTAAGATTTTCCTAGATAGCATTGCCCCACGAGCGCCTCTCTCGTGGCTAGCGAACAATTAGTCAACCGCTCGAGTGCCAATGTTGCGGCTAGCGAATGCTCTTGGTTTTGCTTTTTTTTTTCCCTCGAGCAGATACTGATGGTCAGGGAGAAGCTTCACGCAATAACTTCTCGTTGCTTATGTCTTTAATTTATTTCTTCAGAATACAAAACCAACTTCTAATAGAACTCCCAAATAGAATTTTCAGTAGAACTTTCCAATAGAACTTAGGTCATACCCAAATTCTAACACAAACTAAGATCAAAAGGAAGATCAAGTAAGTGAATGATTGCTTTTGAAAGGGATCAAGAAACATGTTGAGCACGAGTAGTTTTTGAACAACCTAAAAACTAATAGTTGTTAGCCTAGTAGAATGCTCGAACGGATATGACCCAAGTCTGTGCCACCCTATATTTCATAAGAATCAGGCTAGTTGTACATTATTTGTGTACAATTTGGATGACATTTGAATATGCGGCAAATAGATATCATTGATTGTTTTCGGTGTAGGAGAAATCAAACTTAAAATTGTATGCTACATGATAGAATGTAAAGCAGAATGTCAAATAAAATGTACGTGTAGCAAACCTCATTTCATAACTATGCCAAGCCTATTAATGTACAAGTCAAATTGACCAATGTCAGAATTTCAACAGAATTAAATGAGATTTTAATAACCATTTAATTTGTTGGCAACTTTGATGGACCATTTAGATGTGTCCCATGTCTAATTAATTGTATTAATTAGGTGGTAATTGATCCTCGTCATAAAGTGATTAATACGAGATATTAATTTTGTCAAACGGCTATTTGTGTGAATTTGATAATAACTGTCAAAAGTGAGATGTTGAAAAGATTTAAATGAGCTTTAAAGAGTCTTTAGATATGGGTAGTATTTTTACATTGGAAAATGAAGGAAAGTCGAACTTGCTGATAAAGTTGACCACCTTTTGAAGTTTTATTTTGATACATCTAGTCTAGCAACACCCATGGCAAGCCACAAGGGCCCAAGGCTTGCTTTAGCATATGGGAGCCAAAAAAGTAATGCTACGTCCAACTCGCACTTGAGTCTTATGCCCTGCTTTGACTACAAATTTAAAATCAAAAAATTCCTCCCACCTATTCAAGATTTTGTCATCATATACTCTCTGATATTAATGCTCAAATATGAGCAAGAGGGAAAATTACAATTTGGGAGAGAGATATTTGATTTTCCACGTCTTCCACATCTTTGGGAGGACAATTTATTGATTTCTTTGGAAACTTTGGAAAAATTGGATCATTCTAGAAAATAATAGGTGGCATTCGCTTAGTGGTGGATTTATTACTAATAACTGATTATGTTATTTATTCACGTGTTATTTATTGGGTTAGAAGTTTTGCTTTTTATATTTGTCTACATTTGCTTTAGTGATGGCTTTTACTGCCATAGATGGGGATGGTTCGTCCCTTTTTTCTTCCAGCCTTTTACATTTTAGCTACTCTCTTGTACTTTTGGACTTTGCTTAAAGGGGAGTGAGCTCGTAGGATAATTTTCTTGATTCAACAAATAGTTCTTGAAGTTCAATTTTATTATTTATATTAAATATTCGACTTGTTTATTGTTGAGTTGCGAATTTATATGGGGCATTTTTTAAACATTTTTCCTTCTTTGTTGTGACTGACCTGTACACCATTGAGAGGACATGCTCCTGCCAAAGCCGTACTTGTGACTCTATAATATAATTGAATGCTTTCATAAACATAGGATATAATTCATGTTGTATCATTTTATCAAAACTCACAGATAAGGATGTTCCTCGATCCTGTATTTGTATGTTACAGTATGTGTACTTTATGAAGTTATTGTTATATGTAACAAGTTACATTATAGATATTTTATCTTCTGGAAACATAGAAGGAACTTTAGCCGGAGTTTTAAAGCTTTAGCAGTCTTCTCTCTTTTCCACATCTTCTATTGTTTGTGCTAAGCAGTTTGAACATTAGCCAGTAAAAACTTTCCATAACGTATTGTATACTAACCCAACTTACTTTTATTTTACTACTACTACGTCTACTACTTTTTCTTTTCTATTTTTTCTATATAATAATATTCAGATCTTTCGTGTTACTTCATCGTGGAATTTGTCTAGTTTGATTAGGAGCTAATTAAATAGGTTTCTCCATTTATATATATTTTTATAAAAATGTTTTAACCTTTCCCATATTATTAAGGCTAGCAATTTTGTCTAGTTCATCTGTGCACGTCCCTCTTTTTCTGTTTCATGCAGAAGATATTTAATTTTTGAAAATCACATAGTTCCTGAGCTATTTTAATTATTTATGCAGAACATAAAGAAGACAGCTGATGCCATCAGAAAGTTACCGCTTGCCAAAGTCATGGAGGCTTGTCAAATCTGCCACATTCATCCTGGATTTATTGAAGAATGCTGGAAGTGATGCTCGGTACCATCATTTCACTTATTTGATTTGTTATGAAAATTATCTTTTATGTGAATTCTGAAATTGATAATTCTCACAACAGGTTAATGGCAGGCATGTATGTGGATGCACACTACATTTCTCTCATTCAGGTGAACCAGGCTTGCAATCAAAGAATAAAGCCACTCAAACAGAAAAAAAATTGACAGGATTTGGAAAACAGACTGACGTGGCAGATTGTGATTCGCCCGTTTTTTAAAAAAGTTTTCCACCTTCCAATGAATTCCAGCTAAGTGTGTCTGTCACCATTTTTCTGTCAATTTGTCTGTTTGATTAGCATGGTAATGTGCCGTACATGTGTTTCTAATGGAAGAGAAAACCGTACATAGGCATGTATTCCGGATCTGTTTTTCTTATTTTTATGAATTACTTCGGACTAAAATGAAAAAATGATTGGCAGCTTATATGTCATCTCCTTGCCACATTGAATTTAATCTACGGAATAGCCACGTGAAAAATGAGGTTAAATATTGTTGTTTCGAAAAGACTGCGCCTTTTTTTTTTAGTTTTCACAATCATTTTTTATTTTATTATTATTGTTATTATTATATATATATATATATATATATATATATTTTGCAATCATAGTCAATGGTTGCGACTAGCAAGTCTAACGAGGCTTGAGCTTGATCCAGAGATGATTGAGTACGATGGATGATGTTAGGTTTTTGATGTAATTGGCAAATTTGTAAACAAAATTGACTAAATTTAATGTGTAGTAAAAGTCAAGGAGTAAGTTGCAAATAGTATAATTTGAGTTGTATTAGGTCTCGAGTTCGAGAATGGAAAGAAGGAAAAAAAGGCACCGTAATTTCGCTAGACTATCGCCATTTTGAGTGGGAGAAACAGTAACATTATCGATAGCCTGTCATCAGGACTTCGTTCGAGCGACAACCCGTCGCTCGCTTGTCGCCTAGCTTTCGCTCTAGCGACAGGGTTATCCGAAGAATGTTAATTCGAGTTTTAAGGCTTTTTATTCAACTCATTCATTCCTTAACCTACAGTATAAATACCAGAGCACCTCTGAACTTTTTTTTTCAAGGTTGAACATTGATTAAACATTGGTTGCTTAATATTCTCTCCATCCATAACTTTCAACTTTCATTGTTTGTTTTGTTCTTGACATTGAAAACATCAAATCCATAATTCAAATACTAAATTGCTACTTCCTACTCATCTGTCAGAGTGATGAAGATCAAGGAAAGGTGTCTGGAGTTCCAAATGTTGAATAACAAGGAGTTTTCCGTTGATCCATAGGAGATAGATGAGTTCATAGAGTCGGGAGTTGGTGCAGTAGCGTGCAATCCAGGGGGGCTTTGAAAACTGCAGTTGGGAGTTGGTACAGGAGCACGAAATCCAGGAGAGCTGTGGGAATTACAGTCAGGAGGTCAGAAAGTACTAGTGGTAGTCGAGTCTTGAGGACTGTAAGTTCTAATTCATTTATAGTAGGTTGTTGACGGCAAAGTGCCTGAAGTTTTTACCCAATTGGGGTTTCTCCGTGATCATTCGTTGTGTTTATTTATTGCTTTCATATAACTGCGGTATTTCAACATAAGAAAAATTAGACTGTTTGATTAACCATCTAGAGATAAATAATAGTTTCTTATTGCTAATTAATTATTAAGTTTTAATTTCACATAATTACCTATTCACCCCCCTCTAGGTGTAGTTTGGGTCGAACTTCGTTATTTCAATTGGTATCAGAGCCACATTTCGATTCCTGACCATAAATTTATCTAGATGATTCAGTCTCTATCCGTGCTTCCTTTTTTGACGAAAAAAACTATGCCTAATGGAAGGTTAGGATGAGAGCCTTTTTAAAATCCCTAGATGAACGAATCTGGCTTAGTGTAGTAAACGGTCGGACTGCACCTAGTTCTACGATTAATAATAGAGTAATCTCCACACCCATTGCTAATTGGATTAGAGCGAACTTAGATGAGTGTAACTGGAATAGCAAAGCCTTTCATGCCCTGTTTATGACTGTGTCTGCTGAAGAGTTTAGGAGAGTATCGATGTGTGAAACTGCTAAAGAGGTTTGTGATATCTTAGAGACCACACACGAGAAAACTAAAATCGTTAAGAACTCTAAACTGTAGATGTTGACATCTATATTTGAAGAAATTAGAATGATGAATGATGAATAGTTTGATGGATTCTATGCGAAGCCTAATAACATAGTAAATTCGAGTTTCAACCTAGGTGAGAAAATCCCCGAGTCTAAAATTGTTAGAAAAGTCCTTGAATCCCTACCTGAAATATTTAGATATAAGATCACTGCAATTGAAGAAAGTAATGACTTAGATGCAGTTATGATACAGGAACTCGTAGGATCCCTCCAAACCTATGAACTCACAATATATCAATCAAAAAAGGTTAAATCCATAGTCATGAACACTATTAGGGAATAAGAGAGTGAGTCGACTGAGGTTGAGACCCTTAAGGACGATGAAATAGCTTATTTCGTTAAAAAAATTCAGAAAGCGATGATGAATAGAAGAAAGCATCTAGAACTGAAAAATGATGTCCATAGTATATTCTCGAAAAATAAGCATGAAAAGAATAACCTTAAGACTTCTTATAAGAGAACCCAGTCAGTTAGATGTCATGAGTGTCAAAGTTTTAGTCACTATAGGATTGAACGTCATAACTTGAAGAAGAATTTGAATAAATGAAGGGGTAAGGCATTAGCAGTGACCTTGAGTGATAATGAATCAGATTCGAGTGTACAAAGTGATACCTCTAGTGGTGAAGATGAACAAAATTTTATGGCCTTCACGTCTATAGCTAAGATTGAATCTGATAAGGAAAATGAAACAGTGGAGAATGATGAACAGAGTGAAAAATCTGAGGAAGATTTTGAGGATGAGACTGATATTCATGAGTCTTATCGAGAATTATTTGAGAAGAGTTTTAAAATCAAGAAGGTTAATAAAGCCGTACTAAAAAAGGTTAATGACCTTGAAAGAAAAGGAGAGAATCTCATAGGTAACCTTTAGGACTCTACCAAAAATTTGAGTAAGTTGAAGCTTATTAATGAGAACTTAGAAGCCAAAGCTAAATCCTTAACAAGTGATCTTGAAAAATCTAACACACAACTTCATTACTTTATGAGTAGTACGCAGAAACTCGATAATCTGTTAGGGATTAACAAGCCTGCTGGAAATAGGCATGGTCTGGGTTACGTTCAAAATAGTAATACTAGTGCTAAATCCAAGATCACATTCGTCCTAACCACTAACAAAGCTCGGAATACTGTTAATCCTGAATCCAAGGGAAAGATTATTTTAGGATCGAGGCCGATTGGGGTAATGTAGGACCAATCGTCCTATAAATCAACGACAACCTCCGAGTTGGTTTGAACCTAGATGTATTCCCACCTACCACCATTGTGGTGCGCTGGGACACACAAGATCTAGGTGTCATAAACTCACAACTAGAAGTAAAGGTCAGGATAGGGATGGCAATGGGGTGGGTATGGAACGGGTTGCTCATTGCACCCTCGTCCCATCGGGTATTTTTGTTACCTTACCCCATCCCCATACCTGTTTAAAATGGGATGGGACGGGTTCGGGAGGGGATAGAGGCGGGGCGGGGCAAGTCCCCCGCCCTATTTATCGCCCTATTTATTTTTTCTTTTTCTTTTTATTTATTTTATTTTTTTAATGTCTTTCCTTGGTAAATATTTTTTTTCTAATTTATTATAAACAACTTATATTCGTTTTAAAAATATGATAAATATATTATTTTTGTTTGATAATAAACTTAAATTTAAAATTAACTTTAAATGGAACGGGTAGCAGGGCGGGGACTATGATTTCCGTACCCATTTTGGGACAATGACCCTCGTCTCATCCCTCTCCTCACCCTGTTTACCCTATTAGGCAGGTAATCCCAGCCCCGTTCGGGGCGGGGCTCACGGATTTAAGTCAGGATATCTCGAGCAAGGTTAAATTTCTCGCCAATCAAGTTAGCTACTTAACTGAGATGATAACTCGGTTAACCAAAATTACTTCTACTTTTAAGAAGGTTTGATTTTGGAAGAGTGACCTAGGGCTGAAAAAAAACTCTCGGACCGAACCGAATCGAACCGAACCAAGCGGTTCTTTATAAGTTATATACACGAATGGGTATTTGAATCGAGAACTGAGGGGTTTAGTTCGGTTCTCGGTTCTAGACCAAGAACCGAAGAAGCGAATAAGAACCAAATCTAAATATTTTTTTAATTTTTTATATTGAATTAATTAAATTATTTTAATTTTTTCTTAACAAATTAACTAGTTTCATGATTACAACTCCCAAGCCAAGTCCATGCCTAGCCCAGCCCAGCCCAACCCAATTTCTAAATTCAATTTTTTGTTTTAACTTTTTAGCCCAATTATAATTTCATTGTTAGCCCAAGATCTAGAACTTTTTAAATTTTTATCATTCCCTTTCCAATTTCATACTTTCATTCGATAAGCACACGTCCACTAACCCCAAATCAATTGATAAATTGAAAACCTACATTTACATGCCCAATCGAAGCCGCCTACTGTCAAGTCCGACATTTCCTCTCCAACTACCCATCGAAGCTACGAATGAATATGTCATTAGTTGTATTTATGTAGTGTACCGAACTGAACCGGACCATGTCCAGTCCTAGAGTGACCTGAAAGGTCATGAGTTTGAATATGGTTTTAAAGGTAAGAGCATCTTTGTATATCTTTGATTATGTACTTAAGTGCATGTATGTACAGTTCATTGAGTTCAGTTATTCTTGCATGCATATTGTATGTTTTTATTTTGTTTTAACTTTTTGTTTATGCTTTTAAAGTTCATAATATTTTTCTTATATATAATAAATTTTTTTATGTTTTTGTGCTACAAGACATTTTATGGTGCTCTTTAATATTTCATTTGTGATCGAGTATGCAGTCATCCGATTTGTATTGTTGGTTCCATTACTTGGTAAGATTTAATGTGGAGTACTGAGTATATATGTCTTTATGTACCATCTACATAGCACATTGTGATCTTGTGAGTAAGTCTGGATCGCATGTGTGAGATTTGAGATGGCAGTCATCTGTTGGTAAGGTGACATTGAACATGAATTGATCTTCATTTAGATGACCTAAGCTCACATGTTGTCCCCTTATCATATAATATAAAATTAGTTCATCTTATACTCTTTTTTCGGAGCCTATTTGACTCGAGTAATTAAGTCCGAGCGATTTCTCATAATCTAGTGCCTATAACCAACCGATTTGGGTTAACCGGCATAAAGCTCGTTACTAGGGTCCTTTTAGCCACTTAATGGAAAATAGTTTGCACATAAAATGTAATAATTTTTAAAAAAATTATGCTGAAACTCAGGGGAAAAATAAAAAATACGTGTTGTGAGCTCATTGTAAGGTCCTAATAATCTTATGAGTTTGACTTTCATTAGTAAGTAAAAATACTTATTTAACAGTGATGTTCGCATATCATTTCTCACAAATTTAAGGTTTGGAGTCATGTTCACAAGAAAATAGTGACGTTTAACACACATGAGTCACTTATACACTTTACTCCATTTGAACTTGATTTTAGTACGTGAGAAATTTTTTATTGATAAATGTATTTTTTTGAGTTCATCTATATGTCGTAGATTTCATTAAAAAAAGGGTGCTATTTTTCAAAATTTTTAAAAATTCAGTGCTATATGTGTCAAAGGTTTTTTGCGTGCTTTTCGCCAACCGTTGCTTAGAGGTGGCAACCGAGCCGAGCAGGGTGGCTCGGTAGACGAGTCTATGGGTGAAACCGCTCGGCGAGCGGCTCGTCGATCTGAGCCCACAATCTTTATTATTTTTCAATTCAACATTCAATTTC
>CAIGRP010018062.1:0-13011 GCA_903798385.1 Fraxinus cuspidata
TTGGGATCATATAGAACTCCTACATGTTGATTCATTGGTGGAACTACTTGAGACCTGGCATTTGGTTCTTAGTTTGTAGCAAAAGCACCATTATTTGAACAATTAATACCATTAGCCTGAGTATTTCCACCATCATTAACACGTGGGGTATTACGTCCACTAGTTTGGACATTGTCTCTCTGTCCATTGGTTTGGACATTATCTCTAGCGTTTGGGTTACCCCCCCAAGTTTGGTATTCCATTACCACTATTCACATTCATTGTTCCACTACCCCAGTGGTTTGAAGTAGATGGCCCAAAAAATGGTTATGGTCCTTGACTCGGACCCGGGGTCGGGGAATTATGACCCACAATTTCCCTGATTTGAAAGTGATTCCTCATGCTTGGCATCACCGGTTGACATATTTGGCCCACTAGCTTATTCATGATTTTATTTAAAGTATTTAAATGTTTGGCCATATTGTCATAATGCACATTTTCACTTTGAGTAAACTTTTCCATATTATGAACATTTTACAAATTTACCTGTTCAACGACATCTTGCGTGAGTTCACCAAGCAATGCACACATGGTTCGAGGACTCAAATCCGTCATGAGCTCGTAACGACTTTGATTATGTCCTTCCAGTCGTAGAGTATTTTGCTACTCCTCATATTTTTCAACTACAGACTGGACTATTCGTTGGCTTGCTAACNAAATTTACCTGTTCAACGACATCTTGCGTGAGTTCACCAAGCAATGCACACATGGTTCGAGGACTCAAATCCGTCATGAGCTCGTAACGACTTTGATTATGTCCTTCCAGTCGTAGAGTATTTTGCTACTCCTCATATTTTTCAACTACAGACTGGACTATTCGTTGGCTTGCTAACTCCTTGTCAGAGTTTTTTTGAGGCATATTGCTTCACCTTATGTATCTTTAAACACCAATTGTCCCATCGAGCGTCCCACTGGGCGTGCCAAATTGTTTCGCGTGAAAAATCGGGCCTCGCTAACAATTAGAAAAAGGTTCAGACGCTTGCGTAAGGAACACCAACCTCTCGAGACAAAGTCCAAACGAATCGCTAACAATTAGAAAAAGGTTCAGACAATTGTATAAGGAATAACAACCTCTCAAGAAAAAGTCCCATCGAGGTGAGCTTTATTTATGAAGATTACAATTTACAAGAAGCGAAATACTTCTAAGGGGCACAAGCACACTGAATTCGCAAAGTAATTGGCAATTAAAAAAAAAGAAGAATCGAAATTACATAGTTCTCTATTTGAGAGTTTGGTTTTGATCCCCTTTCTTCTATGTTCTCTTTTTCCTTTTATACTCATTCGACAGTTTTTTCTTGTAGCACTATTTGAAAAAACCTCTCGTCGCCTTGTAACTACTCACTTTCTCCATGATAGATGACTTGTCAATAACTGATACTTATCATCCTGTAACTACCCACTTTCACCATGATGGATAATTTATCGAAAATCGTCATTAACTACCTTGGATTGTGGAATGAACTGTTTTAATAACCGTCGCTTGAAATAATAATAAGGCCCCCTGCTTGCTCGGATCTTGGCGTTCGACATGCTTGGGCGATGATGCTCGTCCAGGTCTTGGGCGTCTTACTGGCTTGGGTGATAATGGACCCCCGTTATATGACTCCAACCTGTGTATTGTCTTGAGACTTTACATGGTCTCGTTTGGGCCTATTCTTCGAGTTTCCTAACTGATCTCCCATTTTTGGGCCATTTAATTTGGCCTCATTTTTGTATGCCAACACAATTCAATTAATTTTGGACATAAATATTTTTAATATATATATATATATATATATATATATATATATATATAAATGATGTAATTTTATGAAAAATTGTATGCCAACACAATTCAATTATTTTTGGACATAAATATTTTTAATATATATATATATATATATATATATATATATATATATAAATGATGTAATTTTATGAAAAATCTATTATTGAATTAATAATCGATTAAATTAAATAATAGAGTCCGTATATTCAAATTTTAGTCATTTATTAATCACAAAGAGCTGTAATTGTGAGATACAAATTACGTATGACTGAATCTTAAATTGTCTGTGGTTGTATATAATAACGAGATACGGATAACGTTATTACGGATATACCATCACATGTAGCATTTCTTACTTGTAAAGTATGTAGTTGATCTTACGAGCTAAAATGTCGTGACACTTAAATGACATGTGGATGTTTTCTTATAAAACAAAACATTGGAGACCCATTTGAGAGATTTCATATGGATAACTATCTGAGTATCAGTGGTTAATTTCTAATGTTCGGTAGTGGAATTGATCATTCTACTTGTGGTCATCATATTGTCTTATATGAGGACAATCGTACTTTGGTGATGTTGGATATTATTCTGTCAAGGGTCGCTAATACGAAATCGTTCGGTTATGTCAATAATCCTATGAAAGTTGTGAATTATCAACAGATGATTCGTCACTCTTAGATAGTAAGAGATTATGATCTAAATTTCATTCAGTTAAATTGATAACGAAATCTTTGGCCAAAGTATACTCATAAGTCGAAAAAGAGTTTTCGATTTACATTGACTTAATAGTGAAATGAAAGATATGATCGATAATTGAAATTGACACATACTCATATTTCGTAATTGATCAAATCATATTGACAAAGGGGTTATAGTTTCACGGTAAACGAACAAGTTTGATTTTATCATACCACATGACATTTTTCTTCACATGTATATGAATTGGTGATAAATTAAAATGGGGTATTTTAATTTATCAATTTTGATTAGATCAAAATAATAATTCGTGTCGTTAAGTATAGTGATCATGAACCTAATGGGTTACACACAAAAAAAGAACCAAAAGAATGAGATTCACCATTAATTAACAAGTGTTAGGCAATTAATTAATTGAGGTGTTTGTTAATAGAGCCGAATTAATTTGGGAAGAATTCACAAATCAGGTTTTAAGTTTAACCAATGTAAAAATCAGGTTTTAAGTTTAAAAAATGCAAAACTCAGGTATTTAGTTAATATAATAAATTCACAATTATACAGTAAACGGTCACATATACATAAGTATAGATCACAATCTATTCATTGGTCACTTATTATCAAATTAATTAATTTCAATTTATTTCAAGGTAATCAAAAGATTTATAAGTCATAGTTTACTTCATTGGTCACGGATAAAAAAATTATAGATCACGATCACATATTTCCAACTTTGTTGGTCACCGATTATATTTTTAGTCACAGATTATCGAATTTTAAGGTCACGGTTTAATAGTTAGTCACAAAGAACCAAATAGTTGGTCACATACACCTAAACACCCGTCCCCCGATCCCGATCCACTATTAATACTTGGTCATAAATCGACCAAATAGTTGGTCACATATACTCTTCGTCCCATCCCTGCCGTCGCCCCCACCTCCACAACCACAACCACCACCAACAATAACACCAACAACACACCACCACCCAAACCACCACCGTTGTCGTTTGCAGCATCGTCTCCCCCGTTACACCACCACCACAACCACCGCCACAATAATAACAAAAAACAACCACCATCATTGCCACATGCACCACAACATCAAAAAAACCACCACCACTTTCGTCGACCCATACACAACACCACCACAACCACCGCCAGAACATTAACAAAAAACGACCACCACCACCACACGGACCACCATCACCACTACACAGACCGCCACCACAGATCCACCATCGCACAGCCCACCATCACCACCACAAATCACAACTCCACATATCTGTGCGAATAAATTAAACTACGAAAAAATTTGATTCCCACCGCCTTTACCTCACACCAGCACTACCACCCCTTCTCTTCTCCTACTCGATTTGCAGAGCAGGCGACGATTGGGCTTGTGATGTGGTGTCGACCGGAACAGCTCCTTCATTGTCGGTTGCCGAGTTTTGAAGGTGAAGAGGGGGGAGGCGCGAGACAGAGGGGATGGAGTAGAGAGTGATAAATTAAGGTTATTAATTGGGATTTCAATGTAGTACCTGATTTTTTAATAAATAAACTTTAAACCTGATTTTTAAAAAGCAATATTTAAACACCTTGATTTATGTAATTTTCACAATTAATTAATTGGATTAATTAAATATTGGATCGGGTTACGTTTAAAAAATGGGCCAAGCTCACTTTGACTTATATTAATAAGTCATTAGAATTTCAAAAAAATAGAACAAAACATAATTCATTATCTTGCTAGCACAAAAAAAATCTTTGATGAAAATTGAAATTTGTTTTATTTTTCGCTGTGCATGTTAAATAAATTCTCAACACCGCATTCATTGAAACAAGGTTTTGCTACTTGACCATGGCCATGTACGTGTAGCAAAACCCTCGAAACAGTTCAACTTTTACCAACAACAAAAACCAATTATTGGGTAGATAAATAACCGGGTCACTAGGCTAACAAGGCAGCCCAAAATTGGCCCAAGACCCATCCAAAACCCACCTAATTTTTCAAAATAATATCGTTTTATCTAGGTTAAAGAGACGGTGAGATCATGATTTTACAGAAGAATTACAAGTAATGGGTTCGTGTTCATAGAAGAAGCAAATCCGCAGAAGAAATTACGAGTAATTGGTTCGTGCCCCTTAATTTGTCTTGTCAAGTATATTGTTTTAAAGGTTGTATTTTTCTCTGTTGTTCATTCAGTGGAGAATCACTATGATTAGCAATAATTAGTGGATTCCTCTAATTCGAGGCCCCTATTTGGATGCTATTTGTCTTAGAAAAGATAACATCAGATTTTATGAAATTCTAATTTAGTGTCTAATTCTATCTGTCTAACTTTGGAATCCTCTAATTCTAACCTGTCTAATTTCGGGCCCCTGTTTGGATTCCTCTAATTTGACGCTAGTGTAGAACAGATTACAGCAGATTTGTGTTGGTTTGCCTGGATTTGATTTTATTTACAAAACCGACATGTCAAGAAAAAATTGAACAAAAAACATTATGAATCTTCACACTATACATATATTAGATCCACAAATGCTTGCTCTTTCCTGTTGTGGTTGATTTCATGTTTAAACTTCTACCAAGTTTGTGAATGTTGCTGTCTATATTATGGTGTGGAGTGCGGTTGGATTTTGTTTAGCACAGCCAAATGATGAAGACATTGCGACAATTAGTGTTAAGCATGGATTGTCACTTCGAATAAAAATGTAAACATAAATCAAATTATAAAGGGTTGGGGTACTCATCTTAATAAGACTGACGTTTTAAGATGAACATCAATTCTTAATATTGTATTAAAGTTCATTAAGCTCTAATGAGTAATTCGATCTGATTAAGAATCCAAAAGTGAATATATGAATTTCAAGATTGGTCTGCTCAAACGTGCCATCATCTTACGGGGGCATGTTTTGGGATAGAATCCTACACCGAATAAAGATGTAAACATAAACTAACTTATAAAGGATTGTGTTAAGTGTTACTCCTCTTAATAAAGTTGAGATGAAACCCAAATTCTTAATATTTAGTAGCTGCTAACATTGCCAAGCTACGAATCTATTTTCCTGCCCGTGTTCCCCAGAATATGGAAAATCCAGTAATACATAATGTCCAAAAAACAAACGATCAATGAACTGAACAGAACTTAGTTTTCAATTTATTTTCCTCAAACAAATTTCTCTGTGCAGAGAGATTCATGACAAGATACCAAATGTATTTGATAGGGAAAATTTAAAGCTGGGCTGGTACCACTCAAAGTTGTCATGCCCGGCTCTGATCACGCTCACAAGCACTGCACAAGATTTTTAAGTGATATTGGCACGGTTGAAAATAGGAGAGTCACAATGGCTCATTTTTTTTCGGAATCCATCTTTCCTTGTATAACAAACATACATAATTTCTTCTCTGTTGTTTCATCGAGATCAGATTTTTGCATTTTTCTTTACTTAAAAACTTAAAAATTTAGGTCAAAGAAACAATTCTAGGAAGGGCAACTTTGCAAGGCTGTCAATAACAGTTGCATTACATTTTACATAAACCAGTAGTAACACAGTCAGAATCATAAATTGCAAGCTACAAATTAAAAAGAACAGGTACAAAAAACAACGTGGCAAGTCGGACCACCCAAGCATAGCATATTTGCCTCCAAATTACATAGTCTAAAGTGTAAAAAATGCATGCCCCGAGTCTATAATTTTCCTAGGCATGGCAAATGACAGGACATCTTGTAGAACTAAGATTGTTGTAATCTACAAAAACCGCCTTGTATTGGCTGGTCGCAGGATCTGAAATGAGCACTTCAAAGTATCATCAACGGACATAATTGCACCATCATTATCGAATTCACCACGAAAGTTGGGAGCAGAAAATATTGTAACTAGCTGTCTGTCAGCAAAAAATTCATATCCATCTTTGACTACCTCATGACCACGACATACAAGGTCTAAATCATGCTTCATTAGGAATTCAGTTACCTTATCCGAACCAAATAAGTAAGAGACCACCCTATGGTTCATCCCCCAACCCATTCCTTTGACAGGATCCGACCTAAGTAACTCGCAAAGCAAACCAGAGTTGGGAACATCAGTTGGACGAGGCATGGTCTTAATTTGATCAAAGTTATGTAGATCAGGAGAAAGACCACCATGCATGCAGAGTATTTTCTCATCAATAAGAGCAGCCACCGGAAGGCAGTTAAAACAATCGGTAAAGACTTTCCATAGTCTCACATTGAAGCGGCGTTTACATTCGTCATAGAATCCATATATCCTATTAACCGAAGTGCATTCATGATTTCCTCTTAAAAGAAAGAAATTTTCGGGATATTTAATTTTGTAGGCAAGAAGAAGGCACATTGTTTCTGTACTCTGTTTTCCATAGTCCACATATCCCCCTAAGAACAAATAATTGGCATTGGGAGGGTATCCCACATATTCGAAAAGCCTTAAAAGATCTCCGTATTAACCATGAATGTTACCACAAATCTTTATTGGAGCATCAAGCTCAAGGAGATTAGGCTGTGAAAGAAAGATTTCACTCGAGGCATGGCAGAGAGTGCGGATCTCTTTCTCCGATATCTGCACCTGCCGCGTGGTGCTCGTATGCCGGGACCGCAATAACCGGTTAATGATGTCATCAAGCAAAGGAGGCTCTATGATGTCATCAAGAAAAGGAGGCTCTATCCCCTTTCCTTTTGCTCTATCTCTTCCCCCCTCTTTCCTAAAGCTCCCTAAAATTCAAACACAAATAACAAACCCGATGAGGCAGAGCAGACTACATAATACATGTTTAATAGTATAATTATGAATGGATAATGACAATAACAATGCGAAAAAGGCACCGTCGGAGTTCATAAATCTAGTGCCCCTCGTGTGGTTCTCTATGCAATGTTGATGGGGATGGATAGGAACTCTGGACCGGCTATGGTCCCTTTGCTATTTTAAAGCCGTGTGCATGTCAATATTTGGCTCTACGAAAATATTCAAGTCACTACTTTTTTCGATAAATTTACAAGTATTAACCGCATATCCATTACTTATTTTTACTTACTAATAATTTAAACTGTTTATAAATACTTTGCTCGTCGATCATTTTAAACTGACTGTGTTTCCGCTTTTATTTGGTCATATTTGACTTTTGAATTAATCAAATAGATATTTTTGGTATTAAAAATAAAAATAAATAAATAAATAAAAATTTCATTATTTGATTATATATCTGATAGATTCATCTATAAGCAAGAAGCTTGACAAAGAACAAAGAATTATCAAACAGATTACCATTTTGTCTCCAAGCAAATCTACAGTATTGGAATTATAAGCTTCAAGTTGAGGATTCTGCTCTTGAAATGAAGAATCGGGCCCGAATCTGGAACTAGAGGATATGGGTCCGGAACTTGATTCCCTCGAGTCAGCTAAATCAACTTCTCGGTCTTTTTCTCCGAAGTACTACTTCCACGATCTCCCAATTATCATTGTCGTCAGACATCTTCCTATTTCCCGTTTAACAAAAATCTTACAAAATACAAAATCTCAAACGATCAAATAGGAGAATTCAGCTTGAGTTGTTGGCCAACTGCGCGTTATGAATGTGGACAACTAGCCAGTAACATAACCCGTGGGTGAAGATGAATTTTATATATATCTAAACTTTGAAAAAAGAGGAAGTTTCTAATTGTTTATTTTGTAAAATAAGGGATGATTTCATTGATCATCACTGAATTTTACAAAATATTTCATTCCGACCACTTATTTAATTTGACGTCTAGTTTTTTTTATAACTAAAACCCTAAGTGTTCGTGTGCGAAGTCATCAAACTATTAGTATTTTCAGTTTAAGTTGGCACATGAAGACAAAGAATGTTCACTTAAAAAATAGATGTTAAACAAGTTAATGACTTTAATGAAGTATTTTATAAAGTTCAACGCTGAGTGAGAAACAAACTAAAGTTCAATAATCAAGATGACACTAAGTGAAAAGTTCAACGTCGATTAGAATAAAATAAAACCCTTTATGATAATCTAGAATCCTTAAGGAAACTTGAAGGAAATTTCTTATCAAAAAAGTTGGTGCAGCGTTTAGAATAAAATAAAACCCTTTATGATAATCTAGAATCCTTAAGGAAACTTGAAGGAAATTTCTTATCAAAAAAGTTGGTGCAGCGATAATTGTGTGATTAGTAGCATTGAATGATATATCAAATCAAGTGACTTTCCTTTCACAGCATTTAATTAAATTTAGCCCCCTTTTCATATTCTTTATTTGCCAAAAAAACAAAGTTTTGAATAGTGAATTTTTTTAAGAATGTGTGATTAAAAAGTATGGTAAGAATTTGGGTTCATGCGTGGAATATTTTATTTATGTAGATATATAGTTAAAAATGAGTATACAGAAGAAATAGTTTTAGAAATAAAGGATATCAAACAGACATTTAATGTCAATATCAATGCGATAAAAAGGAATGATCCATCACAACAACCAAAGACAACATTCTTTATCCCTTCATGTGTGGCCGAATTAGTAGAGCAGGTGAACGTCGAGATCAAATGTCAAGAGTTCGAATTTCCTGCCAAACACTTCATCGGTCAAGTCCGTCACACCGGATTTGCCTAGTGTGGTTTACTTCTCCTATGTGATTTTTGGGATACAGTACATGAAGCAGGGTTTACCTGTGAGAACTTATAGTGGTCGGGCTTCCGCTTAGCGGATCCTACGTAATAAATAAATAAATAAAGAAAAAGGAAAAAAAGACAACATTATTTTAATTTATAACATGTTACAATGCCAATGAGTTGATAAAAATTTTAGATACGATTTTGTCTAAGCTAATTATTTTCATATTATAATTTTTCTTCATTATACCACATTTTAATTGCAATGAAACTCCCCTAATTTGCTCATTATCTCACTTATTGTTTCAATTTTTCCTGTCCATTCTTACTATTAATTTTATATTAGTTGGCACATATTATCCTAAAGAAAGTGTTTGCCCAGCTATTCTTTTAGCGTGCTTTGTCATCAAAGATAAGATATTTTAATTAATAGAAGGTTGATGATAAGAATACGACGAATTAGGGACATAATTGATACAATTAGCAAATATAGGGTACCTTCATTAATACGATTGCCCCTTAATCTAAGCCATATCTAGATTATTCCAATTGTACCCTTTACCATTTTGATTTAATTAGTTGACATGTGTATCCATACATTCAATGAACCAACTTTGTCGGAAAACAAATTAAATATAAGTACAGATTTTTTTTACAGACAACACTCGGCATGACACTAATGGAAGATAGGGAAAAAAACAGACTAATCATGTTCGGCCCACATCAATGTCAGTATGAGTTCTATTAAAATTTCATATACTTGAAACTTTATTGTAAATGCAATTTCTATACGTCGATGTCACCGTATCTACTGCTCTTTTCCACCTTATGTATCTCAAATTCCATCAAGCTTGTGGTCATTTCGTAGAACACAAAACCACACTAAAATTAGAGCTCGGACTCAAACGACAAACATACACGTAACCGTATCTACTACTCTTTTCCACCTTCTGTATCTCAAATTCCATCAAGCTTGTGGTCATTTCGTAGAACACAAAACCACGCTAAAATTAGAGCTCAAACTCAAACGACAAACATACACGTAATAATTTATGTAGAATAAGTGTACACTAGCGCATATACCTTATTTGATAAGCATTTCGTTTAATGATTTTCATAATAGAGAAAGTATGTAATGCACTAATTTACACATTATAGATATAATCTGAGTTTGAATGGCCTGCTTCTGCTAGAATTTGATGGGCTGAATGATCTAAAATACTCATTAACCAGCCAAAACGGACACAACGTAAGTTGGTGGTGGAAAATTAAATTCCTATCTCATTTCCGTGTTTAGACATCAAAAATTTATAGAAATTTAAAGTGTTACATTAAGTCTCTAAGTAATTTTTTATAAAAATAAATTTTAAGAGCTAAAAAATAAATTGAAATTCAAAAACCTTCAGGAGCTCGATCCCCCTTCAGTACAAACTCATCCTTAGCATGTGTAGTAGGTCAACAATGAGGGCAGCCAGCGGCGGACCCAGGATTTTGAGTCAGCCCGAACGACCGACGCCATTACTGGGCCAGGACTACCTGGTATTGAAGTAAGTGGTGAATCCAGGATTTAGAGTCAGCACGAGCGGCCGTTGACCTTTGCCAGCAATAAAATATTAAGAGCCCCGTTTGATACTTTTTTTTTTTTTGCAAAAAATGCATTTTGAAATAGTGATTTGATGAGAATGTGTGGTTAAAAATGAGAAATTTTTTGAATTTATATGTAATATTATTTTATTGAAAAATGTGCAGTTGAAAAAAGAGAGAAAAATATATTTTGGAAAAAAAAGGAAAATCAAATAAGGTCTAAAATTTAAATGTAACAATTATTTTGTTTAAATTCAACATATATAATTTTGTTGTAAAAATTAACACTATTTACCAACTAATATTGTGGCCAAATTTTGTATAATTCAAATGAAGAACACGGTTTGAATTTTTACTATTACATTAAAACATCTAAAATATAACATATATTAAAACAACATATATAATTTTGTTGTAAAAATTAACAATATTTACCAACTAATATTGTGGCTAAGTTTTGTTTAATTCAAAGGAGCATTAAAACATCTAAAATATAACATATATTATTTTTGTAAATTTACTATCAAATTATGTTAGTGGTAAACTGGTCAATTGTTCCATATTTTACCCTGAGGTTAGGGGTTCGAATCCCCTTTCTTATTCCATTTAATTTTGGCAAAGATTGTATAATTAAAAATATTTTATAATAAAAAATGTTGAAATGGGATTCGAAACTAGGACCTATCATGTGAAAAAAAGGATCTAACCAGCTGAGCTACAAAAAGTTTATGAAACTAAGGGAACTTAATAGATATATAATTTAAAGAGTTTATTCATTGTCCAAAAAAATAAAAATTGTTCCGGTGGATCCAGTCATGCGGCCGCTAAGGCTCGTCAGGTGCTGGGTCTGCCACTGAGGGCAACATTTTCACATTTGTGTATCAATCATGCTGCACAAACAGATTCAATGAAGGAGTTAAAATATAGAGGGACACGTGGCGCAACATCATAAGACAGTTTGAAAAAAAATAAAAAAAAATTACCCACACAGATGCTATCAACGCAACACCTGTCATAGCCCCTATTTTCAAATCATATTTAATTAGCATTATTCTTTAAGCAGCCAACAAGAAGCTTGCTACTTGTACAAATAATTTTACGGGTTACAGAATTCCAACCGGCAACTTTTCATTGAATTTGGGATTAAAAGACAAACTTGAATCAGCCAATCAAAAAATTGCCAAATCAGCATCCATCAACCCATCTGGAAAAAACATTTGTACAAATAGCATTTTCTTCCAATAATCATGCCTCCACTAGGCCATCATCTTCTTAATCGTTATAAAAGTTTGAATAATGTTATGTAGCACAACTAGATTTAGTTCTATAGAACTAGTTCGATGCCACTTAAGTAATTGGGCATCTTAAATGTGCAACTTAAATAAATGACATTTATTGTCACCTAGATTGGTACTCGGCAGTGATAACTAACAATATTATTCCGAGAGCTTCTCATTTTTACCTTCATCATCCAGCCATTAGCTATTCTCGCTGCAATTTAAGGTGCAAACTTGTTGCTCACTTTTCGGCATCACCATCTTTTCCACGATTAACGAACCTGATACTCCCATTTACTAGATAAGCTGCATAAGGTGTCTTTAGGGACAGCATTAGTGTTTCTATATTGCCTAGAATGTCAAACCATAAAACACTACTAAGCTTTTCATCCCCCTCCCCCGCCCCCCGACCACCACCACACGTTATTATGAGTTCCTTTTTTCCAACCACGTAACATTTCTTTCCTTTAACTTAATCAAGATAAAAATTATGTGTCAATGTTCAGATAAGTCCTTTTTTGTGCTCACTATTTCTAACTTTCAGTAGAAGAATACGTGAATACAAGAAATAACGAAAATGGAACTCTTTATCAAGGAAGATCCCTTAAATCAAGCCAAAAGACAAGGAAGATGATTCTAAAGCTTATATCAAGCAAAATCTCAGAAACTGTTAGGGAATTGCAGCCATGGAATTAGTCTAATTGCTAAAAATAGCCTTTGTATGATGTATAAATGCAATATGATTCTGTAAATCAAAAGTGTGGAAAATTCTCATTAACTTGAACATTACAAAAATCAATTCCACCTTACAATTCCATTATGGCATCAGAGCAAGTAGGCTCTAACAAGCAATCGATCCTCTCCCCAGAATTACTTTCTCCCACGCTATCAACAACCCTGACTTGTCCTCAATCCAGCCACCCTCTCCAACTGAAAAACCTTTGATTGCCCTCAACGTTTAATGAGAAGCTAACACCCTCAACCTTTCCACAATGGCGTGCCCAATTTGAAGCCCTCCTCATCGGCTATGACCT
>CAIGRP010018065.1:0-11155 GCA_903798385.1 Fraxinus cuspidata
AAATGTAGGAGATCAGGTACTTACTAGAACTGTCATTGATTCTGCTTTATGGCACAAAAGGTTTGGTCATGCTAACTACACTTCACTTAAGCAAATGCATGATCTGGGATTGGCTGAAAATGTTCCTGAAATCAGCCATGATAATTGTATGTGTGATGTATACCAACTTGGGAAACAGATTAGATTGCCTTTTCCCAAAAATCAAGCAAAAAGGGCTACAAAAAGACTTGAACTGATTCACTCAAATGTTTGTGGACCAATGAGGACATCAACTTATTGTTCTCTTCATTGATGATATGTCGAGAATGTGCTGGGTATACTTCTTAAAAATGAAATCAGAGGTGTCTAGTGTGTTTCAGAGGTTCAAAAGCTTGGTGGAAAATGAGTGTGATAGCAAAATCAAAGCCATCAGATAATGGAACAGAGTATTGCTGCAGCCAGTTTAACAAATTTTGTGAAGAAATGGGGATAAAATATCAACTAATTGTTCCCTATTCTCCACAGCAGAATAAAGTATGTGAAAGGAAGAATGTCAATGAAGAAGATGCATCATCTGATAGTGAGTCTGATTCAGAGAATATTGCTCTAAGAACAAGGTCATTTGCAGATATATATATGTTAGGTGTAATTTAGCCACTTTGGAACCTGCAAACTTTAATGAAGCTACAAGCTCAAAAGAATAGCTGGCTACAATGAGAGAGGAGTTAAATATGATTGAGAAAAATGGAACCTCGCTGCTGGTTGAAAGACCAAGAGATAAGAATGTAATTGGAGTGAAATTGGTGTACAAATCAAAGTTGAATCCAGATGGCTCAGTGAACAAGCTAAAGGCCGGGCTGGTAGTGAATGGGTATGCTCAACAATATGGCGTGGACTTCAATTCAATGACACATTTGCACCGGTAGCAAGGTATGAAACCATCAGATTGCTATTTGCAATAGCAGTTCATAGAGGCTGGGTGATTTACTAATTAGATGTCAGCATTTCTAAATGGATATTTAGAGGAAGAAATCTTTATTGATCAGCCAAAAGGTTTCCAAGTTGTTGGGGATGAAGACAAAGTTTATTTGCTGAAGAAAGCTTTGTATGATTTGAAACAGGCTCCAAGAGCTTGGTATAGCAAAATTGATGAACATCTGAGCAGGCTTGGGTTTTTGAGAAGTATGAATAAGCAAACTTTGTATATAAAGGAGGAGATGTTGAAGGAGAAAAAAAGAAATGATCATCATCTCACTATATGTGGATGATCTTCTAATTACTGGTAGCAATTGCACTTTGATTGAGCAGGTGAAAGATGAGCTGAAAATATATTTGAGATGACAAGTCTTGGAAAGATGCAATACTTCCTTGGCATGGAAATATTTCAAACTTAAAATGGGATATTTGTTTGCCAAAAGAAATACATCAGAGAAATGCTAAAGAAATTCAGTATGGAAAGATGCAAGCCAGTGAATACTCCATTAGTTTAAATCTAAAACTGATGAAAGATGATGGAGCCAAGAAGGTAGATGAGAAAGTGTATAGAAGCATAGTTGGATGCCTATTATACTTGACTTCTACCAGA
The DNA here is from genome assembly GCA_903798385.1 of Fraxinus cuspidata. NCBI lineage: Eukaryota > Viridiplantae > Streptophyta > Magnoliopsida > Lamiales > Oleaceae > Fraxinus > Fraxinus cuspidata. The sequence goes on from CAIGRP010018065.1 coordinate 1,565, forward strand.
CCAGATATTTCTTTTGCCACTAATATCCTATCCAGATTTAGACAGGAGCCAAGTGAACTTCATTTCCAGGAAGCAAAAAAGGTGTTGAGATATGTAAAAAGGTGTCGAAAGCAAAGACAGATAATGAACAGATGCTCAAATGCCTTAGAAAACAAAATCAGAAAAGGTTAACTTAAGTTACACGGTAAAAAAAAAACTAAAAACGTTGGAGTCTAAATGAGGTAATTGGTGTGCAAATGGGCTTAACAAGAACCACTACGATATGTAAAAAATGAATCAGGTAGAGACGAGTGATACATTGTCAAGAGACACCCTGTAAACTCTAAAAATAAACAACTAATCACCAACGAGCTCAAAAATACCTGTATGTGCCATACATATTGTTAAAAAATGGATCGCAAGATAATGACAATAATGAAATAATAAATAATAAAACAAGAATACAAGAATTTACATGGAAACCCAAGTCGGGAAAAAACCACAGGCAGAGGAGAACAATCCACTATTATCAATAGTTTTGTATTTACAATATCAAGATTTCAATAATTTCAATTGAAATCTAAGCTCTTAATCTCTCAATACGTTGTTGAAGATGTAAAGAATAATATATGAATGTTAAGATACGGAGATACAATGTGGATATATATATAAAACCTCTTATTGGAGTCCAAGATGGAGAAGAAGTCCAAAAATTTGGAAAAAGGGGAAAATTGCGGAAAACATTACGTAACAGGGTGTCGCGGTACCCAGCATGAGCTCCTCGACGCACGTTAATTTTGCCCAATAGGGGCCCAACGTCGGAGTTTTTGCCTTTTTTCTTCCTCTTGGCGCTGCGACGCCTCTCCTTGACCCTGTGCGCCCATCTCTCGGGTTTGATGTTCCAAAATATGCTTTTAGTCATTTAAGAGTCATCCTTCAAGCCAAACTCCTAATTATCATTGAAATTTGATCTCCACAATTTAGCACTCTACAAACCTAAGTATCTTAGACTTCCTCCAATCAACCAAATACCAATTACATGGAATTTGGATCACACCATAACAAATCTCCACCTTGAGTCAAATTCCATCACAAGGAACTAAAACACATCTTCAAGTAAACACCATTTCCCCTCTTCCAATCAAGCCCTAATGGACCAAATCAATGACAAACATCAACTAAGTTCAAGTAATACTCAAACTTGGAAATATGAAGTGGTTTTGTCATCATATTAGCAGAATTATCCTTGGTATCAACGTTGTTCACTACAATATCACCATGAGCAATCAAATCACACACAAAATAATACCTCACATCAATGTGCTTAGTCTTCTCGTGAAATATCTGATCCTTAGTCAAGAAAATGGCACTCTGACTATCACAGAATATTGTAGATATCTGCAAGTCTTTACTGACTTCACCAATCTATCCTCTCAGCTGTATAGATTCCTTACATGCCTCTGTAATGGCCATGTATTCTACTCCTGTTGTAGACAAAGCTACTGTATTTTGCAAAGTAGCTTTCCAAGCTGATAGCACATCCTCCAAAAGTAAACACATACCTTGTAAGCGATCTTCTCATATCAAGATCCTCTGCATAGTCTGAATCCTCATAACCGATGACTCCATCTGAATTTCTACCAAAACGCAAACAAACATTTGAAGAGCCCTTCAAATATCAGAAGATCCACTGCACTACTTTCCTATGTTCCTTGTTAGTATGAGCCATTTATTTGCTAACTGCACTAACTGTCTGTGCTAAATCAGGATTTATACAAACCATAGTATACAGGAGCGAACCAATTGCACTGGAGTAAGGAACTCATGACATATAATCAATGTCTTCATCTAATAGTGGACACAAGTTAGACGATAGTTTGAAGTGGCCAGCCAATGGAGTACCGACAGCCATAGCTTTCACCATATTGCATCTTTTAAGCACATTCTCAATGTACCCCTTTTGACTCAAATACAATCTGCCAGCCTTTCTATCCCTCAAGATCTCCATTCCAAGAATATTCTTTGCTACACCCAAACCCTTCATGTCAAACTCCTTGTTGAGTTGTAATTTTACTTTTCTAACCTCTGCTTTATCCTTTACTGCTATGAGCACATCATCAACATATAATAACAAATATATAATTGATCCACCACTTTCCTTACTTAGTACACACAATTATCATAATTACATCTATCAAAATCATGAGTAGTCATGAATGAATCAAACCTCTTATACCAATGCCTCGGTGACTACTTCAATCCATACACGGATTTCTTCAACAAACACACATAGTCTTCCTTCTCTGAAGCTATTAACCTCTCTGGTTGTTGCATGTAGATGCTCTATTCAAGTTCTTTATGTAGGAATGCTATCTTGACATTCATTTGCTCAAGCTCATCCAAATCATTCTTAGCCACCACTCAAAGTGAAGCCCGAATTGAATTATGCTTCACAACTGGTGAGACCATATCTGTAAAGTCAATACCTGGAATCTAACTATATCCCTTTGCCACCAATCTAGCTTTGTATCTAGCATCTTCAATCCCTGATGTGCCTTCCTTTCTTTTGAACACCCATTTACAACTAACTGTCTTTTACCGTTAGGTAATTTCACCAAGTCACAAGTGTTATTTTTGCTCAATGACTCTATCTCCTCCTGCATAGTGATCATCCATTTGCTAGAATCACTGCAACTGACTGCCTCTGAATATGTAGTAGGCTCATCAATCGAATCAATATCTTCAACAACACTCAATGCATAAGCAACCAAATCTGCTTCCACATATTTCTGTAGAGGTCTAATCTGTCTACGAGGTCTGTCCTTTACTATAGAATATTGTTGTGCCGGTGGTGTAGACAAAGTAGGCAAGATATTATTGTCGTGAACCCTAAATTGGACTGATCTGTAGTAGACTGTTCTGCAACCTCTGATTGTTTCTTTGAACTAATTTTCAACTCCACCTGAGTTGAATGATTCTCATCCTCAGTCTTATCAGAATCCCTAAGAGGTGAACCACGAAATACAGCAAGTTTATCAAATATTACATTCCTACTTACAACCACATTTTTAGTCTTGGGACACTACAACTTATACCCTTTCACACCTGATTTATATCAAAGAAAAATGTATTTTCTAGACCTAGGATCCAACATCCCATTATTCACATGAGCATAAATGAACACCAAAAAATTTTCAAATTAGAATAGCAAGAAGGTTCACTAGACCATACTTCTTCTGGTGTCTTTTTATTAATGGCAACTAAGGGTAAGCGATTAATCAGAAAACAAGATGCAGTATTAGATTCAGCCCAAAAAGATTTAGGCAACCCATAATTTGAAAGCATACAACGAATATTTTCCATCAAGGTTCTCTTCATTCGTTCTGCCACACTATTCTGTTGAGGAGTTCCAGGCACTATCAAGTGTCTCAAGACGCCTTCAGCCCTGCAAAAGTTATTAAATTCATCTAAACAAAACTCCAACCCATTATCAGTGCGTAGACATTTCACTTGCTTTTCGGTTTGCTTCTCTACTAATGTTTTCCACTCCTTGAAGGTCCCAAATACATCACTCTTCTACTTCAAGAAGAATACCTAAACTTTCCTGGAGAAGTCATCAATTACTGTCAACAAGTAATAATAGCCACGTTTAGATGGTACCATGGCTGGTCTCCAAATATTTGAATGGATATATTCAAGTGTTTCCTTCGTGTTGTGTCTTTCTTTAGTAAATTTGATTTTTTTCTATTTCCCAAAGATACAATGCTCACAAAACTCTATTTTGCTGATCTTTTACCTATCAAGAAGTCCCTTTCTACTCATCTCTGCCATTCTATTCTCACTTATATGCCCGAGCCAAAGTTTTGTAACTTCATCATCTGTCAAAGAAGAAGTATAAACTACCGTATCCCCAATCATTATAGAACCGTGCAAAATGTATAGCTGTGTAGAGTTTTTGTGCCCTTTCATGACAACAAGAGCACCCCTGCTCACCTTCAAAACTACACCTTTACCGATGTATCTGTAGTTCTTTGAGTCAAGTACACTCAAAGATATGAGATTCCGCTTCAATTCTGGAATATGTCTTATATCTGTAAGTGTTTTGACAGCCCAATTGAACATTCTGATTCTGATTGCACCAACTCTAGCAATTTTGCAAGGCGCATCCCATAATCACAGCACCTCTCGAAACTCCTTTATATGTAGAAAACAAGTCCCTGTTAGGATACATATGAAAAGTACAGGATGAGTCAAGAACCCATTCATCACAAGGTTTAGAATTCCCGTCAGAAATCACAAGAAGCTCTCCACCACTTTGCTGATCTTCCACAACATCAGCCTCCACTGTATTAACATGTTGCTTTCCTTTCTGTATAGCACCAGCAACTTTATTTATATTTTTCAAGGCGTAGCAATTAACTCTAATATGTCTCTTCTTCATACAGTAGTGACATGTCTTCTCAGCATGTCTAGACTTCGATTTGCCCTTCATATTTCTACCAACATTCCTATCTTGATTCCTTCCATGCACAACCAAGCCTTCAACATGATTTCCAGATCCTCCAACAAGATGCCTCATCTTCTCCTTAGATAGTAAATCATCATAGACCTCTTCGATGGTGAGAGTATCTTGACTATAGAGAATAGTATTCCTAAAAGTCACATATGATGGTGGCAGCGAACACAACAACATCATAGCGAAGTCCTCCTTATCATACTTAACCTCCAATATCTCCAAATCACTTACGATTTCTTTGAACATATTTAAGTGATCATCCAATGATGTATCCCCAGACATCCAGTAAGAATACAAGCGCTGTTACAAGTGTAGCTTGCTGGTCACACTCTTTGTCATGCAAAATTGCTCCAACTTCAACCACAATGCAATGACACTATTTTCCTTAAGAACATCCTAAAGAATTTGATTTGAGAGATGTAGATGAATTTGAGATTGGGCTTTCCGATCCCTACGCCGCTTTTCATCCTACGTCCAAGTAGCAAGCATCTTATCAAAGCCAAGCAAAGCATCCTCCAAATCCATCTGCGCCAGCACTGCTCACATCTACTTATCATAATGTGAATCTCGTGTTTCTATCCAACAATGGAATATCTTACTTCATTGTTGCCATGCGAAACAATCAACCTCGCTCTCTGATACCACTAGTTATGAAACGAATCGCACGATAATGACAATAATGAAATAATGAAGAAGTAAACAAGAACACAAGAATCTATGTGGAAACCTAATTCGGGAAAAAACCATGGACAAGAGGAACAACCTACTATAATTAATAGTTTTGTATTTACAATATCAATATTTCAATAATCTCAATTGAAATCTAAGCTCTCAATCTCTCAATATGTTGTTGAAAATGTAAAGAATAATATATGAATGTTACAATGTGGCTATATATATAAAACCTCTTATTCGAGTCCAAGATGGAGAAGAAGTCCAAAAATTAGGAAAATTGGGAAAATCGCGAAAAACATTACATAAGGGTTTCTGCTTTTTTNCAATCTCTCAATATGTTGTTGAAAATGTAAAGAATAATATATGAATGTTACAATGTGGCTATATATATAAAACCTCTTATTCGAGTCCAAGATGGAGAAGAAGTCCAAAAATTAGGAAAATTGGGAAAATCGCGAAAAACATTACATAAGGGTTTCTGCTTTTTTTCTTCCTCTTGGCGCTGCAGCACCTCTCCTTAGCCCTGTGGCGCCCGTCTCCCGTGTTTGATGTTCAAAACATGCCTTCAGCCATTCAAGAGCCCCCCTTCAAGCCAAATTCCTAATTATCATGGAAATTTGATCTCCACAACTTGTGACTCTACAAACCGAAGTATCTTAGACTTCCTCCAATCAACCATATACCAAATCATATGGAACTTGGATCACACCACAATACAACACATATTTTTAGCCCATTTATATGGTCCCCACCCACTGTCAAGCAACACAACACACCATTGCCCCTGAAATCGGCATTAATTTTCCACAAGGTGCTCGAGGCATCTTGGAGTTGGGCGCGTCACACAAATCTTGGTAGGTATCTCTTTGCAAACTTGCAAGACACATACTGTAATTTCAAGGGAAATCATTGAATTGAAGAAATACTGGAGCCAAAGTTGCTGGCACACGTAACATACTTTACGAAGGATTGACATATTAGAGGAGAATTCAAACTTATGATCTTTCTATAAGCATCAAGCCTTGATATCATCCTCACTGAGGTCCTCTTACGAAACGTTGACAGCCGAAAAATCAAAGATCATAATTTGAAATGTTGAATTCTCATTATTCTCAAATACAAGAAAATAAATTTTTTAAGCCGTGGTGGTAAAAAAAAATAAAAATAAAAAATGCTCCCATCCCAAATAAAAATACACTACGTCGTCTACCTTTTTGAGTTGAAATTCCCAAACTATAACATTAGTCAATCATATGTGCCATGTTGCCTAGCTGATGTCATGCTCACGAACAAAAGCTTTCGAAATCAGCTACACATTACACAATGTATTGAAAATAATAATTACGTCATTCACACAAATCCAATAAGTTGCACTAAATCCAAAAATGATCTAATAGTGCACCAACAACGAAAGGAAATCTTTCAAAACTTACAAAGCGAATTTGATGGTTCATCAACGACTTGATAGTCTGGAAAAGCCTCCGTGGCTGTTCATTTTCATCTAGCTATTTTTGCTGCTGTGATTACATGTATACCTCTTTTTTACAGTTTTGCTTCACAACTAATATTCTTTAATGCATAGAATTTGTAGTGGGTAAATTTAACATACATTTTACAAAATCTCCAGAAATAAATTTACTGTTAGAAGACAAATTACATCGTGCTAATTCGCTAGCACTCTAAGTGCGACGCATGTGCTCCAACTAGTCTTATCAATAAATTTAGAAGTTAGTTTTTTACTCATAAATTTTGAAAAACATCTCAAGTGCAATCAATTTCTATTTAGACTAGTTATAGCAATAAGAAGATCTAGAGATCACAAATTACATGGGAAACAAGTTTACAAACACTAACATGGTTTCTGCCTTGCACAAATCATATTGAGTATTGAGTATTTTATCTTTTGTATCATATTTTATAAAGTAATAGTAACTGTATAAATACTATAAGAAATTTTACATTTAGCTACCAATTTTTTATTGCAAACGTTAATTTCTGGATTGTTTTGTCAAAAAAGGATCGTCGTCGTGAAAAGCAATGTTGAAAATCTGGCCAAATAATAAAAGATGAGAATAATATGAGTAATATGAAAAATAATGCATCATGCAATAACTAAGATTTTTGTGGAAGAAGAGGAGAATTTATTATACTAAGAAACTAAAATTATTTTACAAGATTTGATGCTCTCAAACAAAATCTAAATAAATTTCTCAAGTTTCTAATGTATACAAATAGAACAATGATATAAATGTTATGTTGAGCCTAAGAAGAGTCTACACCATGTGGAGTATATATAGGAGCCCTATCTTGGACTTATTGATGAAGTAGAACACAAAAATCGTGTCAGAATTCCAATTCTTCCTGAACAGGTGGCACCTCAATGCCACGATGCCGACCTTGCTTCTTGCTGGGCAATGCGGGCAGTCCTTGTTTTCCTTCTTCTCTCCGATGTCCCGGCTCCGTCCTTGTCTTTCAAAATACTTATTCATCAATCCCAAATTCCTTATCCTAATCAAACTATCAATCCATGATGAAATTTTATCCCTTGTCAAACCAGACTTTGAAACCAACACTAGCTAAACTTCCTCCATGAATCAAACTTTCAAATTATATGGAATTTGAACTACAAACATAACAAACTCCACCTTGACACAAATTCCATAGCAAAGAATTAAGTTTTCATTTTTCAAGTCATTTTCCAACTCTTCCATTATGCCCCTTCCGGGTATATTCAGCAACTATGAACTAAATACACGCTTTGCTTACTTGCAGAACTACCTTGTGTGCCAACATTGTTTGAATCGTCCAGTTCACTTCTAGCTCCAACTGGGTCACCAAAACTGCTCGAATCACCATGAGCACTTCTAACTCCATTTGAGTTGCCAAATCTGCTCGAATTTCCACGAGCACCATGACTAACAGGATCACAACTAGCTCTACCTGAGCTACATGAAGATTCCCCAATATTATTGTTCGAATTACCACGATCAACCCGATCCCGAGTTATTTCTTATTGAACCATAAGTTACAACTGCATCCATAGTGACCGTCGAACCTTCCAACACATGTAATCGAGACTTTCTTCACCCCTTTAACATTACTCGAGCACCTTGCTAACTTTCAGAACTCCACCTTCACTGGTATACCCGTACCCTTTTGAATCAAGATTATTCAAAGAGATTAAATTCCCGTTTATACTTGTTACATGTCGAAGCTGGCCAAGTGTTCTAACTGTCCCATCAAACATCTAATTTTGACATTACCAATCCCATCTACTTTACAAAGCTCATTATTTTTCATCATCACAGAACCCCTTGTAACTATTTCATAAGAAGAAAATCAATCCCGATTTGAACACATATGAAAAGCGAAAGCCGAATCAAGAATCCAATCCTTGTCAGATATGGAGTCACCATGAGTAATCACCAAAAGATTTCCATCAGTGTCTTTCCTTACAAGATTAATATTACCATAATTTTCTGGTTGTTTTTCTGATCTGTAGTAGCAAACTTGTTGTGTCATTCATAGCAATTCTTTTTCATGTGTTCCTTATTGTTGTAATACCAACAAACTTTATTACTGTTGCTATCCTTGTCTCTGTCCCTTCCAGGATCACCTGTCTTCCTCTCACGAATAACAAGACTTTTTGCCTTGGCCTTATATTCGACGACTAGATTTTTTATTTTCTCCTTAGAATAAAGAGCATCATATACCTCGTCAATAGTACGAGTATCTTGACAATAGAGAATGGTATCTCTAAAAATCATATATTAAGGCAACAACGAACACAATAATTTATATTCTAAATTCTTTTCATCATACTTGACCTCCACAGTCTACAAATTAGGGATGTTTTCCTTGAAGACGGATGTATGATCTTCCGAAGACTCACCTTTTGTGAAGCGATGAGAATACAAGTGCTACTTCAAGTATAACTTACTGGTCAAACTCTTTGTTATACAAATTTGTTCCAATTTTAACCACATTCTAATAGTACTTTTCTCCTTTACCACGTCCTAAAGAATTTTATTAGAAAGATGAATATGTATTTATTGTAGGCTTTTCGATCCTTATGTTAATTCTCATCCGCAGCCATTGTTGTGAGCATTCTATCTATCCCTAACAAAGCATCAACAAGATCCAATTGAGCAAGAACCGCTTGCATCTTAATTGGCCACAAATTAAGATAATCTACTGTTGCGATTAAAAGAGAAATCTTGAATTTCATATTTGCCATCCTTGAAACAATTGGCCTTGTTTCAACCTTGCTTTAATATTCATTTGGACCTCCCAATAACCTACCAAAAAACATCCAGCTCTGATAGCAATTTGTTGAGAATCCGACCAAATAATAAAAGACAAGAATAATATAAATAATATGAAAATAATAGATCATACAACCATCAAGATTTTTGTGGAAG
>CAIGRP010018081.1:0-19287 GCA_903798385.1 Fraxinus cuspidata
GAAATTTTTAAATATGATTTTTTTTCAAATACGATTGACAAATATATTAAAAAATCAACATAAACAAATGTTTTAAAACAAAGCTAGTTGAAAATTCATTAAGCCTATGTTTGGTACACATTATTTTTTTCATTCCATTTTTCTACTCATTTTCAACCACACGTTCTTCAATAAAATAATATTTTCCATCACATCAATAACATTTCCTTCTTTTTTAACCACACATTCTCCATCAATCTACTATTCCAGAATACATTTTTTCAAAATAAGGTGGATCAAACACACCCTAAATGTTTATATTGCTTGATTTAGTAGTATTTTCTCTAATTTTTTGTATTTTTCGTACTCTTTACATTATACTATAAAAAGTTTAGAAATTAAAGTAATCTTATCATAATATTAAAAATGCAAAAAAGTTGGCATCAAAGGTTCATATTTAGATTTTATTTTATTTTTATTCAACTTTTTGTTAATTACATCAATTTTAGTTTGTCTATTAAATGAGAAATTAATATTCACAAAAATATTATTAAGATTACGCTCGTTTGGTTCAGATACAAAAGTGAATTAAAATGTAAGTCAAAATCAACAATTAATTTTAACCACACATTTCACGAGACCTGCCACTTTTAAACCATATATTCCGTCAACTTTTATCAAAATCTACTAAAAATCTTATTTTTATCTAAATCGAATAGGGGCTAAATAACTTTATACGAAAAGATTAAGAAAATAAATAACCATTTTAATTAAATTAACACACACACGCACGTCTGTATAACAAGGAAAACTACATTATGGAGGGATTTTTTGAAAATTTTGAAAAGGAAGAGTGTGTCTCTATAGACCATAATTGACATAAACCTCCAGGGTCTCTATAATTGGCATAAACCTCCAGGGAGGTTTTTGAAAGTTACACTTTTTTTGTAGACAGTTTAATTTTGAATTTTTATTATTTATTTATTTCCAATTAAGTAGTTTACTTCTCTGTGTGGGGTATTTGTAGTCTCAACTTTCCAATCCTCACACATGCCAGTCCTAAATTTCTCCACAATGATAAATGAGCTAATATGTCATGCATATGATTGGAAAATCAACCAGAATGTGCCTTTATTTAACAAAAAACTACCTGATTGAGTTCACCAGATAGAGTAGGATTTTTATTTATCTGAAGAACTTTTTCAACCAAGTTACACTCTTGAAAAAGATGATCAACAATGGCATTATTTTTGCTTTCCAAGCATGAATATATTATACTCTCCACGTGATGATGCAAGGCATTATTGTATGGATACCTGCATCAGAAAAAGTATTTCCACCATGAGTGCTTCCAACTGCAACTTCTACGGGACAAAAGATTAAAGCTTTCTTTTCTAGTAATCAGCCAATTAAGTGTTATTAATACACCAAAAATTAATAATAGAAGTAACTTCTTACTCAAAAAAGAGATCGAGGACCCTCTTAATTGTCCCTGAACTGACCAATTCTTTCTCTGCCACCTCATTGCCAGTTTTCAGCAGCTCCACAATGAATTCCACAATCTATAAATAGGACGACAATTGCATAAAATGTTAAAACGCCAAATATGTGATCCTGCGTCCAACGAAGGATTTAAATTTGACATCATTTTGAGGATTGCATGAAAAAAATAACCAAAATTAACATACCAACCTTTAAACGGTGTTTCCCAAGAGGAGGCCGTAATTCACCATAAGTTGTAGGTAGAATCTTCTCATCAGATGACACTCTTAACAGAGTCAGCAAGTCTCCTACACCAAAAAAATGTGTCAATGCTTATACTGGTGACAAATTGAAAACAATAGGGTACTCATGCCAAGCCACCTATTATTAGCAATCTAGAAAAACGTGACAAATAAGGGCATTGGATGGTATTTGAATATTATCTTAAAAGGGTTCTTTCTACCCCCCTATAAAAATGTCAATTTTTCATCATGCCAATAAAGGATGAGATTTACCCCCTGCCCCAACTCAAAAACAATGAAAAGGAACACAGCAAGTACTAAGTAGAAGCATAAAGAATATTTTCCTTTTCGCGAATATGTCTCTACCTCTTCNCCCCCCCCCCCACCACCACACACACACACACATATCAATTTCCAGATCATGCCAATAAAGAATAAGGCTTACCCCAACTCCCAACCCAACGGAAGTCACACAGTGAAAAAGAACATAGAAAGAAAAAGCATAAAGAAATTTTCCTTATCACCAGTATGTCTCTACCTTTTCCACTTGACACATGTCATTGCCTGCCTAGGGGAGTTAATGGATCATCTACCATTCTGCAAGGTTTATTTCACTAAACCTAGCTTGTCCCTTGGAAAATACCAGTTGAATTGACAGTTGAGGAAGATTCAGTAAAAAACTTAATTTTTTATTGCATTCCAAGGAGTACAATAAGGATGTCATATCTAGGGCAATCTACCACGTCTGCAGGGTTATTTCCCTAAACCTAGCTTGTTCCTTGGAAAATAATAAGTCTGAATTGATTGTTGAGGAAGATTTCAGTAAAAACTGAATTTTTAAATAGAGTATGTCTAGGTTTTAAATAGAGTCCTAATACATAATCTTGAAGCAAAGGTTATTTACTTCTAACTATATCTTGGTATATTTATAGCTATAGAATAAGTCATTCTGTCAGCTATACGACCATCAAAAAAAGCCTCTAACTGCTTTGTTTAGAATCCTGCTCTTATTACCTTTGATCCCAAATTTATTCGGTACAAGTCTTGGTTTGTTGCTACATATAGTTGAAACTGTGAAATGCAGCCTACATAAAGAATGTTAACAAACAAAATTTTGCGTGAAATATTTCTTAAAGATCGCATAGCTACGTGCCTTGTCATAATCATTCTCTGCAAAGTTTCATTTAAATACATATTTTCTTCTGGATAATTCTACGAAAAAATAAGCTTAACTTTGGAAATAAACCAAAAATCAATATAGCAACAGTCATATAAACCATATGAGTCAAGATTCCACGAACAAGAGATCTGACAAGTGGCCCCTAATACATGTAACAATACATAAAGTACTATTTTCTTTTGGCTTGTTTTACTGATCATAAAATGAATATGTAAATACACATATAAGGTAACACGAGTAATTACTAATATAAGCGGTAATGGACTCACCCAGTTTGGGAAGCATTGCACCGACAGTATCAGGATTAGCTATTTCATACACATGCTGATTTTGGAAAGAATACATTACAGGTGAAGAAATTGATCTTCTAGGATCCAACAAAGAAATACACACAGACAAGGAGTTGACAAGGGCAGATTTTGAATGTGAGTCTTCAAGTGCATGATCAAATATCCTTGCAACAAAACTGCACATAGAGAAAGTCACAAATATTCATATCATTTATTCAAATAACAGGGCAAAAACTGATCTACAAGGTGGGGAAGAGTATTCAGGTTTATTCATAAAACCTTGGGCTGGATAGTTTAGTGGCCAGAGGTGATGGAGCATTTCGGGTTATTGTGCATAACGTTTCTGCAGCATTGGCATGTACTTCAGGAGGATTCTGGAGAACACGAAAGGTATATCAGTTATATCTTCAGATGATTAACGTGTCATTAGCCAAACAATCCCGCACAACAAGTGTGTGTAACTAATATGCCATGCTGATAAAATTGCAATTATGCAAGCCTCCATGTGCCACACACCACATTTTCCCTTCCAAATGAACAGATATCAAATATGGCAGAACCAGATACAGGGGAAGAAGACAGACAACCATATACAAGGCAACATTGACAGATGCAACAAACCATCAAATAAATTTCTGTTTAAGGATTCCTTCTTCCAAGGAGGTACACATCATGGTATAACGATGGCTTATGAATGAAATTCTAGATTTTCCTGTTGTCATAATAATATATCAAAAATAATAGTAAGCACTCTAGAAAGCCATGTGAGATCTGCAGATTAAGGTTCTGTAAGCAGTGCATGATTTTCATTGTGCACTGAAGCCAAAGCTGACAATTAGTTTCATGACACTGTATTAATACAAAAGGACATGTGGATAAAATAATAAATAAACCCAAGAAACCACATATAGAATGCAGGGGAAAGTGGCAAAAAGGACAATGATATATTTACATAAAGGACCCAAAGCTGCATAAGCAAATATAATAAGTGAAGGTGACTAGAGAAGTGTGAGAATGGAGATAAATTGATATATTTGTTAGAAAAACCATAGAGAACATGCAAAATCTAAGCTAAGCGCAGCCATAGTTACTAAAGAGCATTATATTATACCACAAGGCTCAAAGAACAAATATAACCACCTTGATATAACTAGCAACAAAAACTAGACAGGTAACTATTGACAATAGTAATTAAATACACTGGCAGTCTAGGCTTGGTTCAATTCTTACACCAAATAAAAGGTTAATTGTATAGCCAAGAGATTTTTTGAGACTTACTGATGTATCCAATTTGTCCACAATCATTTCCAGTAAGCTGCTATCAGCCAACCATTGTATCACATCCATAGAATTGGAGTATAGATGATCGTTGGCACCAACAAGTCGCACCAACACCTAATAATAAAGAGTTAATGAGAAGAGAAAACCCACTGAGAGCAGTAAAATATTATTAACTGCATGACAAAGTTTGCAATTTATTTAAGACATCAACCTCCATGATAGATGTAATGCCAATCAGATCAACTAGCTGCTTGAAAACATCTTGATGGGCCTGGACAGAACCAACATCAGCTAGAATGTAAGTTATCTAGTTAAGAAAATATTTTCATATTAAACAAAGCAACAAAAGAAAGCTTCAAATAGCAAAGTTCACATCTTGATTCTCCTCGTACATTGAGCATAAATGCAAAGGGAAGGTTTTAAATTAGTTCCCATTACCACAAGCCTTAACCGACGGAAAATTATATTGAGAATAAGGCTTAAAATGTTATTGTATCTCAAGCCTTCCTAGCTTTACATTTGTCAAAAGATTCAATTTAAAATGCACAAAATTCAATCATTTAGTAGTTTAATCGAGGACAAGAGTACATGGCTGCTAAATGAATATGGCAAGCAAATCCCAAGGACACAACAATAAGAGACATCAAACCCTCCTCAACCAAAAAATAATTACTGCAATAGTGATAAATTTTGTTTCCTAAACATCACCTCGCTTCACTACCCATTCCATCTACCTATAGAAAACCTAAGGGACAGTTTGGTTTTTGTTTCAGTTTTCAATTTTGATTTTTGAATTCATTTTCATTTTTCTGTTTTGAGGGTCAGTTTTAAGATTGTTAAAAATAGGTTTGGTCTGAAATTTTGAAAAATTATATTATAACATTTTATTTCATTATATTTGATCAAATCAGTAAAAATAAAACAATTTTATGTTAACATATTATCAATTAATATATACATTTAAAGTTGGTGAATCCTACAATATTTTTTCTCACTACAAAAGTAACATAAAAAATAAATAAATAATAAATTAAGTTTAAAATGTAGAAAATAAAAATAAAAATTAATGATGTGAACTAATAATATTTTTATTTGTATTCATTTAAATATTTTTTTAGAATTTTATAATCATTGAGTGAACTAATTTTTTTTAAATATAATTTTAATTTCTCTAGAATTTTTTATATTTATATTTTTTAGAATTATAGATTTTATTTTTTTTCAGAATTTTATTTTTTATTGTTTAGAATTTTACTTTTTATTTTTTGAATATTATTTTTTAAAACTTTTAAATTTTATTTTTTTATTTTTAAAAAATTGTAATTTTTAAAATTTTATTTAAACACTTGTTTTTCATTTTAAGTGTTTTCAAAAATTTCACTGAAAACAATTAAAACGTCAAAAATGCGTTTTGAGTGTTATGTTATAATTTTATGCTTGTTTTCAGAAATACATTTTCCGAAATACCATACTTTCGGTGTTTTGTAAAATTGAAAACAACTTGAAAACAGCAAACCAAATGCACCATAAGTTTTTCATATATAGACTTGAGTTTCTACTTACTCTTTGCTAGCCCTTGGATTTTTTTCATAGAGATATGTGACATGAGTCATTCACAGTTTACCTCCACATTTAGAATAAAAAATGCATTATTGAAAAAGAAAGCATATGGTGTTGACAACTCATTAAGATCTTGGACCTGATATGAAATTTGTTTAACAAATTTAAACCCAACAAGAAAAGAATCTTAGCAGATTCTAAGTGTAGTATACCTATACTACCTATTACGAATATGAAAGTTCTTGACCACAAATAGAGTAATATAACCTTAGGCATAATGCTATATCTGTCATAAGGTAAGCCAAGCACACGTACCTAAGTGATAGAAGTCAATAAATAATGGGAATAAGCCATTTCCTCATTTCTATTCTACAATGAAATGAGTGGTTATGACTCCTGATTATCGTTAACTGAAAATGACAAATTATAACAACACATGTTCAAAATTTTCAACAATCAACAAGAGTACAGATGCTTAATTTATCACTAGGTAGAGATTAATGCTATATGGTAGTGGCAGCAATAGGAAATTATTAGGTGTATGTTTAAGAGTAGATGAGATAGGCAAAAAAATATGGAGCAAATCGAGTATAAACTCCTGACAGCAGGAGATTTTCATGTCATCTTTAAATCTGGAAGTTTTAAAACTCGAGTGAGAACTCCCAAGTTTATTGAGATCTCATGCTAAAAGTAAAATTATTAATCGTTCAGTTTTATGCATGTAATAAGCAAATTGCAGACTGATACATTACTTCAAACCATACAAAACAAGGTTTCAGCAATTAAAATACAGACTTAAGGCAGACCTTTATTCTTCGCCAGCCCACTCCACAAAATATATACACATGTAGAGAGAGAGAGAGATTAAACTCAAATTACCTTTACATAATTCATAAGTGGAATAGTCTTCCTCAACATTAGGCATATTACAACCTGCAATGAAAAGAGAAATTAGATCTAACAATTACTCTTATCATAAGACCGTACCAAGCACTGAACAAGAAACATTCTTGATTCTACAAAAAAAAACTTATACAACAAAGAGTACCTTACTAAAATATCCAGCCAAAAGTGCACTATGGGCACGATTAGGTTGCAGAAAAGAGAACAGCAAATCCATAAGCTGCAGAGAAACAGAGAATACGTCTGAAATATCAGGTACTAGAACACCAATTTGGTCAGTAACCACGTTTTTTCAATTGTTTGATACACGATCTCACCTCCTCTTCCTCCACCAAAGTCTTCAAGATGACATCAATCTCACATGTAAAAACTTCACAAGCAATGAAAGGAAACCTACATTATGAAATAAATATTAAAATAAGAATGGACTATTCTCAAACAACCACTATATACTGACCCTTTTAAATTACAATTCAAAAAGCAGGAAAACAGAGAATTTATGGAAAATATAGTTATAAAGTAATGCATAAAACTTAAAATTGATCATTGAAATGCTTTTTCTTAAAAGTTATCTCAACTCACTTGAACATTCGTTTGCTATCCGCATCATCTGGAGACTCCTCAACGATATAGTGCAGCAACTGTTCAACCTGAACTCTCTCTCTCAAACTAAACACCAATAAAATTTCACATTGTCTTCAAGGAACTTCAAAACTAAAAGTGAAACCAGCAGGTCATGGTAAGGGTGTGATTGCCAAGGAACCATGACCATTAAAAAGACACCCATAACATAGATGACAAACTAATAAACAGAAATATGCAGTTGAAAGGAAAAGGCGTCGTACAAATTTATGAGGCGACTATTTAATGATTTGCATTCTTGGATTATCTCTTCTTCATCCAGAAGATCTTCCAATGTAAAATTTTCCTTATCCAACACCGACTCGACCTAAAGATAACAAAGAAAATATTAAAATATTACCAACAGGAAAAGGTACGAAGGAGGAAAACATAAACCAGAATCAATAGTGAAAAACCCACCATAAGGGAGATAATTATCAACAAAATGCAAACATAAATAAACAAAAACATCTAGTCCAACATGTATAGAAGCACAAATGAATTGATCCAAGTTCGTGTCGGCCCAGTTGTTGAGTCTTTAGTACAGCATATGATTCACTTGTTTATCTCTAAGCAAATCTCAAACAAGTTATTTTGCAGAGTTAAAAATGAGTTCAGTTTGATTAACTTTGTTATTTGCATGTTACTTCAGTTATCAATCCTTTATGAGCTTAACTCCTTTATCTAATTAGACAAGCTTGAACAGGCCATGGATGAGCCGAGCTCAAGTAGAGTTCAGCTGGCTCAGTCATTCTAAAACCCTAGGCACATATAATAAACAAATTTAATCAAGCGAACTGAAAATGCTATAGATGAATCCAAACCTAGAGGTACATGGGGAACAAAACAAAGATGAAACCAAAAAAAAGGGGGAGTTCACCTCAAATGTAGCATTGAGATTAAGGTTTGCACGTACAATAACAAAGATCATTCAAAAATACTTCCCATAATGATAAAAAAAAATATTTAAGTAAACAGAGAAGGTGGAGTGACAGGCAGCAAAAAAAAAATAAGGAAATAGAAAAGAAGGAAAGAAAAAATATCTGTCTCTAGAGATTCAAAACATCACAAAAGCTAAAGATACAGTTTTTTTGGCCACTTCATTTTATTACATTTCTAAGATAACAAATAGTTGGAATATAAATCCTTGATATCTTAGAATCAAACTGAACAGAGTAATTATTAGTAACTGAATTTAACAGAATGGGTGCAAAAATTAGTTCAAATTGTAATTAACAACATAAATTCATAATTATATATGGAGGATACAGTAAAGTCAGCACATTCATAGATTGCAAAATCTTAACCAATCAATCAAAACAGAATCGCCAATTTCACTAATTAGAATGACTATACATAAGCTCAATTCATTTCCACAAAAAAGAAAAAATTTAAATCAAGTCAAGAAAAACTTCATTAAACCAGAAATCGAGCAGTAGAACAAAAATAATACTCCTGAAAAGAATAAAAATCAAATTTCCTACTTACCGTAGAAGAAGCGGAGAAGGCTGGGAGTTTCCAAAACATGTCGAGTGTCTGTGTGAATAGATATAGATTTTATCTATATATAAGCAGAAAGAGAAAGACAGACTACCTTAACAAAGAGGGAGTTCTGAATTTAGATCTGTAAACCCTAAATTTAAATCAAGACGAGAACCAAATAGAAAGAACTCCAAAATTAGACAGGCCTTTTGGCAAAAATCCTGATTCCTGTAAGATCGAAAATGAAAATGGAGGCCTCTTTGAAAGAATTTGAAAGCGTGCGGATTGAAAAGTACAAAATGAGCTTCGGATTTGACGAAACCAATATAAAATTTACTATGATATGCTGTGTGTATATGTGGATGTGAGATTTTTATATATGCACTATGAACTTTTACGTTATTTGTCTTTTTATTTTTGATTTTTGCGGGTATTGCGTAATCAATGGTACAGCGCAGCTCATATTTCAAAACTTGATTTCAGGACATGTTCTTTTTATCGTCTTCAAACTGTTTTCTGTTTTCAATTTTTCAAAATAGTAAAAACACGTTATCATTTCTATTTTTAAAAATAAGTTAAAAATTTACAAAAAAAAAAACCCAAAACGTCGTTTTTTGCGTTTTCATTTATAATCAAACCAAAAATTTTAAAACGCGTTTTAGATATTTTCAATCACCGCCAACCATCACTATAACCCAACCACCACTGCACCACCGCCTGAAAACCTCCGCCATCGCCGCTGCACAATAGTAGAACAATTTTCGACAAAAATTAAAAAATTTAATACCATGTGGAACGTCAAACTCGTCGGAGTTGTAAAGAAGGAGAAGATTATTCCATTCTTTTTCGCGTTTACGCATTTCTTAAAACAATGCCAACTCCTCATCATTGTTTCCTTCAATCTCAGATTCCCCATTTGTTTCCTCTTCGGTGCCCTAAAACTCTGATTCAGCCCAATAAAAATAGAAAAAATAACCAAACCCTAAAAAGTACAAAACAATCATCAACTCTCGATCCTCATTCTGAACCATTCAAGCTCCATAAGACCCAGTATATCTCCAAACCAACTTCTTAACAAATAAATTGAAAACGCTAACTTTGCAAATCGAGAATCAAGCTAAACAATTTGAAACGAAACTCATCTGAAAAGGCAATACCCACTATGCATTCCACGTTCCTTTAATTAAAAACATTTTTAAGTAGTTAATGTTGTCAAACCCAAAGCAGAAACATTAATCTGCAAATTCTGCATATATATATTTGAATGAATGTAGATGGAGAAAAAAGGGGGGAAATGAAGCAAAAATGCAAGGTCTAGTTCGAATAGATTTGAAGATCGAAAGGGAGTGGTGGTGGACTTCGAGAGAGAGTGGAGGGGAAAGTAAACAGGTTTCCATTTTTTTATTTTTAAAAATAATTTTTTAAAATACCAAAAATAGCATATTTTCAACAATCTCAAAATGGACACTCAAAACACAAAACTGAAATATAAAGATAACGGCACCTTAGTTTTTCAAACACAATTTTAAAATTTTAGTTAATTTAATGGCATCAGCTACAAATTACTTTTCATTTTCTTTGTAAAAAAAGTATTTATTGTTATGACATGTAATTATAATTATCACTTTTTGAAAAATAATTTTTTTTAAAATTACAACGCTACATGTTAACAAGTGAACTTGACAACATCTCGTACGAAAAAAGTGGGAAAAGTAAATTTTTTTAATTAATTTTTTATAATTCAAAATTGTCTCTAAATTTTTAATATTTCTCCTTAGAAATATTTTTATTCATATGGAATATGTGGAGTTGTGCAGATCGAGTGAAAATGGAGATTAATAAAAAGGGAGAGAACAAGAACGAATATTATGCGTGAAAATTGAATTCAAATCAGCTAGACAAAATTATGGAATTGTGAAGTTGGAAAAGTTGAGGGTCAATTTGAGAAATTGATCATCCTTTAATCTAATGAGTTGCTGAACTTTAAATTAAAGAAATAATTATTATTTTGACAAAAAATAAAACGAATTAATAATTGGCTTGGCCCGCAAAATAAAATCATTAAAAAACTCGATTGTGTCAACCCATGTTTGTATGTCGATTGGTCTTTCAAATTGAAAACAAAATTTGACCATTTATGAGTAATTTATAAATTTTGTCGAACATGGGCTTAATAAAACAATAAAAAGTTGTTGACGATGAGAAGTTGGTTTAATTTACTAATGAAAAGATTAAGTTATTAAGTACCAATAACATGTCATATTAATTCATTGGTGGATAGAATTGACATGTCACCGCTGCTTAGCATCAGTTGAACACCGATACTTAGATCATTCATCTTAAAAGTCCAATACTTAACAAAAGGTATGGTTGAAAACGATACATAAGAGTAGATATAATTTAATCATTTTTCGATTTTTACGGCAACCTTAGCACAATAAAAAATTACATGAGTTGTCCTATTACCTTTTAATTTACTTTCCCTCATGTTTTCATTATCCCTTGGTAGCTTAAATTATTAATCACGTTCACCTTTAATAATCAAACTACCAAATCCAACTTAGTTTTTAACTTTTTTTTTTCTTATTATTGCTTAAGCCATATCATTATTAAAAGTTAAAAGAGGCTTGTGAGTTGTGGTGCGCATTGGGTCGCCCCCTATAAAAGAGGGTTAATCGCACTAAATTTTACGTAATTAAGTTAATGATGTTATTTTCTTATAGTAATCATTAATCAAGTTTTTATATTATACTGATGTTAATTCGATCAAAAAAACTGATATTAAATTCTACGTAACACAATGTTGAAAAATCAATGAAATTACTTTCTTATAGTAATAATTGCTCAAATTTTTAATAATAAAAAATTGATATTAAATTCTTCGTGACATGATGGTGAAAAAGTCAATATCGAATGACGTTATTTATTATGTCATGTCAATAAGAATAATACTATTTAACACCATTGATATTCAACACATGTATAGATGGTAGTACTAAGGACATTAAATTACAGGTTTTATTAAATGAATCACATAATCTCACTTTTAATTGAACATATCATATATTACCTCATAAACTGAAAATCTAGCACCACTAATGTTAAATAACATTATTTTGTCAACAAAGATTGTTGCTAAAAAAATGCATTTATTATACAATTTAAGCCCAAAAATCATATAATAACTAAAAGTGTGTTTGATGCACATTTTTTAGAAGAGAATGCATTTTTTTATGTGATGGGGAATATGTGGTTAAAAAAGAATGAAAAGTTATTGATGTGATGGAAAATATTATTTTATCAAAGAATGTGTAGTTGAAAATGAGTAGAATAATGAAAATGAGAACGTAACTCAAACATAATGTAAAATTGCATTACAATTTTATCATCTCGACGTATTTAATCCTCAATTCCTTGCTCCACAATTTTGTTGACTAGCGAAATAAATAACACACTTTGGTAACATGTTGATATTTAATAGTGTGATATAAGATTTTTATGT
Organism: Fraxinus cuspidata; assembly: GCA_903798385.1. Lineage (NCBI taxonomy): Eukaryota > Viridiplantae > Streptophyta > Magnoliopsida > Lamiales > Oleaceae > Fraxinus > Fraxinus cuspidata. Next base: position 12,523 of record CAIGRP010018081.1, read on the forward strand.
TAATTTTTATTGAGAAATCTAAAATTAGATAATTTTATTCCCCATTATGAAAATTACAAAAGCTTTCCCTTGAAAGCATAAGCTTCTGACTAGAAGATTTTACAAAATATGACAAAATTTACGAAAGAAGTGATAAAATAAAATTAATGTCGAATTAGACTAATGTCTATGTGTTAGTCATGCAGTAAAAATAAGTGATAATAGTGCTAGTGTGGTTTTTACCTAGTGTAACACATTATTATTATTATTATTATTATTATTATTATTATTGGCTATGGATTGATAATTGCAAAATATATAGTTAAAAAGAGTATATCTAATCGAGTGTTTTTGATAAATGAGCTAATATAGGATTGAAATTTGCGCGAGTCTGCGGGAGCTCTCAACTTGAAGAAAAAGCACGTTATCAAGCATATCATGGACTTAGCCATGTCACACTAGGACCACATAATAGTTTACAAAAATTTACCATCCCTATTGTTACGAATTTCAAATCACAAGACAATGACAACAATGAAATAAAGGTGAATGGAACAAGAACACAAGAAGTTTAGAGAAAGAGAATCCACTATAATCAATAGCTATGTGTTTACAATATCAAGATTTCAAGAAATCTAGGCTCTCAATAATATTTTCTCTCAATTCTCTTAATGTTAAAATCAATGATAATATTACAAACCGTGACCTATATATATAGGAAAACTCTAGGAACAAGTTGTAGTAGAAAAGAAGTCCAAAAAACACGTCAAACACGAAAAAGGGGCTAGGGTCGGATAAGCCTGTTGCTGGGCGAGAGACAGTTGGACGACGAAGTCTCGGGTTGTTTTCCACTAGCTTCGTTCAAGCGTCCAGCTAACGTTAAGCTAGAGAAAATGAGAAAACTTTTTCCTTCGATCCATAATTTTGATCTCTTCAAAACCACTCCAATTTAGACTCCGATACCCACTAAAATTTGGGTCAAATCACAACAAATCTCCACCTTGAACCAAATTCCAACACAAGGAACTTCAAGTCACAACTCAATCAATAAACACCACTCCTCCTCCAAACAAGCCCCAATGAACTAAATCAATGGCAAACACCCACTAAGTTCAAACAATGTTCAAACTTAGAAATAGGAAGTGATTTTGTCATCATATCAACAAGACCATACATCTCAATTCCATTGTTCACGGGGATGGCAAAATGGCAAGGGCGAGGCTAGGGTGGCCCTCCCCCGTCACCATCTAACTGGAGATTTTCGTGTGGTTGGACGAGGGGTTAACATATTCCCATTAAACCTCCATTTATTTTTTAGATGTGATTTAAATTTGTAAGATAAAATAAAAAGATTTGAGGAGGGTTTGGGGAATTCGGGCACGAATATGATGCTCGTTCCAAAGGACGATTTATTTTGCCATACCTAATTATACCTCAAATAAGATAACATTAAAAAATTTTAAATATGATTTAAATTTGAAAACATGTAAATAAGACAAAATAAAAAGATTCGAGGAAAGTTTGTGGAGTTTCGACGAGACTATGATCCCTGCCATACCTTGATAACCTAATAGGGGGGAGCGGGAATGAACCCAAGGACGAGTTATATTGCCATAACTAATTACATCTCAAATTTAGTAGGAGCCCAAATCCATCTATATCATACACGGTCTTGTGGGTGTATTATAGTCAAACTAGGACTACAAAATACACATCTTTTGTTCCTAATTCAAATACGTTCTACAATAGGGAGCAATACAAATATAAAGTGTTTAAAAATACAATTTCAAAATTAAAATGTATGTTTTAAAATTTCAAAAATCAGGTTATAATTAAAATCTATTAATTAAATATATTAATGTCACAGTATTACAATTTATGGTCACAATTACGTACTAGTCACAATTACAGAATGTTAGTCGCAAATCACAAATTTTCTCGAGCACAAATCATAAATTTTACAAGTCAATTTATTTATCAATCATAAATTCTCAAATTAATAAGTCACGTAGTATTTCTCAATCACAAATTAATTGGTTACACATTTTTTCTCAATCACAAATCACAAATTTTATAGCTCATAATTTATCTAACATTCACAAATTCTCAAATTAATAAATCACATATTATCTTTTTAGTCACAAATCACAAATTTTATACGTCATAACTTTTTTTACGAGCACAAATTATCAACTTCATTGGTCACAACTTAACAAATTGTGAGTCACAATTACAATTTTCTCCCCTTTTTTGGTCACATTGATAACAAATTATCTATTTTATCTTTAATATATTATTTATTAATTACAAATTAATTAATTTATTAATCACAATCATGCGACAGCAATCGTCAGCACGCACCATCACCTACACTACCGCCACCAGCACCTCACAATCTCTACTTACAACAACCACCACCCCACCAAAAATGTTCCCAAACCTACAGACACCTCCACTTCAATCTCTTCAAATCCACTATCTCCTTACCTCTGCCACACCACAACCATCAACATCACACCAACACAGATGAAGAAAATATAAGAGATGGGGGCGAAGAATGCCAATGTACACGAAGCAGCAACGATGGGGTGCTCCTGCGCAGCAGCGCTGTGTGCATGCAAGATAAAGAAAATAGATCATCTTGTGTGCGAAGCAGTGACGATGGTGTTCATTGCTGCTTCTTCGTGCACGAACGTCCCATCTTCGTGCACAACAACGTCCCGCTTCGTCGCTGAGCACGAAGCAACGACACTAGGAGACGATGTTGCGCTTGTCGCCGCCTGCACTACGTCGATGCTGCCCCTATCGCCAATGAGGTGAGAAGGAGGGAGATGTTGGGTGTGAAATGAAGTAATAACATGAGGAGATGGTGTAATGAAACAACACGAGATTGTGTGATATGAGTTAGGATTTGTTGGGGTGGGTGGATTGTAGGTGGTAGGTTAGTTAATTTAATAATATTATTATTAAAATTTAAAAGTAAATTATGATCTGATTTTTGTATAATTAATTCTTAAATTTGATTTTTTAAATTCGAAGTTAAAAAATATGGACGGGTGTTCCGCTTTACAATATTCAATTCATTGTTGGAATTTTAGCCCAGCACATTGGTTTGCATATAATTAAAACTCGAAATTTCATTTTAAAAAGTTAATTTTGTTAATAAGAGTAGTCTAAATTTTCATATTTATTCGAACTATGATATTCCTTAACATGTTCCATAAGATAATGATGACTTGTCTGAGAATATCAAAATTCATGTACTTATTTTTGAATCTCGTTGACCTCAAAAAGTGTGCCAACAGTATTCCCGCCACGTCCCCTCCACGTGCACATCTGCACACTGAACACCCCATTAGGAGGCAATGGCCACCGGTCAAGAAAAAGGTCCGGCTACCGTTTGCACTCCAACGGTCAAGTCAACGACCGGATAAAAGAATGAATGAGTGCAAAAGATGGAAGAGGTGAAGAGGATAGGATTAGAGAATATATCTTAATTGAAATGGATTACATATTTATATAAAAAAACAAATGGGCCGAGGTCCAAACCCAATAGGAAATATTTTATGGGTATAACAATAGTCCCTCAAGTCTGAGTCGTATATTCATGTACAGGTCAGACTTCAATACAAGCAGTCAGTAGGTGAGGTTTTATAGATTGCCTCAAAAATATAAGTAGCTTGGATGAGTGAGGACTTACGAACTGTCTCGAACATATGCTTCTGTCCCAAATAGGTGGGCCTTATGAATTGCCTCAAGAATATAAACCTCTCCAATAAGTGAGGACTTATGAACTGCCTCAAAAAATGTGCGAGCCTGAATAAGTTAGGACTTACGAATTGTCTCGAAAGATAGATACTTCATATAATTTGTCGAAATTTCGGCAGCATCTCCTCTATAATATGGACTAAACCAACCTGTAATACAACATAATATCTCTATTGCACATATATAAAATAAACTTGGGGTCCATTTACCCGTCAAATTACTCATGATGATAAAGTGAATAATGACAATTTAAATTTCTCCAAGATATAACGTATCATAACATGCTAGCAGTGATGTGAAGTACATACTCGGCAACAATAATATAATGCATATGCTAACAGTAATAATATAATGATACTAAGATACCAATATCACAACAGTCCCCCAAGTCTGAGTTAAATATCTGTTAAATAAATAAAAATATTTTAGCTCATGTACTGGTGTTATTTACTTCATGCACTTACTGCTTCTGTTTAATGTATTGCCATGCTCTTCAGTATAATCGAACTTGGTCTACTCTAATAATAATATCAAACTGATAGATTTGTATGTGTTAGAAGGTCGTGCATCTTTATAAGTTTCTGAACATATGCACATCAATGTTTATGAACTGAGGCCCTTTTGCACTTCAGACTTTAGTCTGACTTTATTTATAATTTACACAAATATATGCAGTTCACTTGCCTTTCTTTTTCTAAACGTGGGGTTTAGTGGTTCGTCTATGCTGAGGCTTCCTTAACAACTTTAGTTGTTAAAGGCATGTGCCACATTTCGCGAGTGTAGATGTGGTCCTTCTTGGAATCCAACTCCTCGTCGAAGTGTCCACGCATCTCTTCATAGGAACGGATCATCTATGAAGACGCTTCCCCTTTGATCTTTGTCAATAGGAGGTACTTTTTATTATTTTTGAACTTGTGCAAATTTAATTTTTCAGATTGCGAACTTTGTTTCCCGAATGAGGACTCCAACATAATGTCACATTTTCCTTTATTCAAGGAATGATGTCTCCAACCAGGGATAAGCATCTTCCGTTATTCAAGGAATGAGGTATACCTCTTCCGTTATTCAAGGAATGAGGTATGCCTCTTCCTTTATTCAAGGAATGATGTCTCCAACCAGGGATAAGCATCGGCGCGGCGGGAAATAGACATCTCGCATATAGTTCTTGAACTATCGGAGTCTTATAAACTAGCATCGGAATGACGAGATCTTACAACTAAGCTCAACGATAGTGAGAGGCGAAGAATAAACATCACGCGAAGCCAAGAATAAGCATCTGGCGAAGCGGGGAATAAACGTCCCGTGTATAGATTTCGAACTATCGGAGTCTTATAAACTAGCCTCAGAATGACGAGGTCTTACAGTTAGGCTCGATGATAGGGAGAGGCGAGGAATAACATCTCGCGAGGCTAGGAATAAGCATCTGGCGAGGCGGGGAATAAATATCCCACTAATAGATCTCGAACTGTTAGAGTCTTATAAACTAGCCCCAGAACGACGATGTCTTACAGCTAAGCTCAACGATAGTGAGAGACGAGGAATAAACATCTCGCGAAGCCAGGAATAAGCATCTGGCGAGGCGAAGAATAAACATCCCGCGTATAGATCTCGAACTATCAGAGTGTTATAAACTGGCCTCGGAATGACGAAGTCTTACAGCTAAGCTCAACGATAGTGAGAGACGAGGAATAAACATCTCGCGAAGCTAGGAATAAGCATCTGGCGAGGCGAGGAATAAACATCCCGCGTATAGATCTCGAACTATCGGAGTGTTATAAACTGGCATCGGAATGACGAGGTCTTACAGATAAGCTCAACGATAGTGAGACAAGGAATAACCATCTNCTTACAGATAAGCTCAACGATAGTGAGACAAGGAATAACCATCTCGTGAAGCTAGGAATAAGCAGCTGGCAAGGCGAGGAATAAACATCCCGCGAATCCAGGAATAAGTATCTCGCGAGTCGGGGAATAGAAATCCCACGAATAGCTTTCGAACTATCAGAGTCTTATAAGCAGGCATCGGATAGACGAGGTCTTACAGCTAGACTCAACAATAGTGCTATCGGAGTCTTATAAACTTGCCTCGAAATGACGAGGTCTTACAATTAGGCTCAACGATAGTGCCAGGCGATAAATAAATATCTCGCGAAACCAGGAATAAGCATCTGTTGCCTCTTCCTTTTTCAAGGAACAAGGACTTCAAAAGATGCCGCGTCTTCCTTTATTCAAGGAACGAGGACTCCAAAAAATACTGCATCTCATGAACAACATTGTTCCGATGATAAAAAAAATTAAATTTTGTAGTGATAGCACAACCACATTGAAATAAGACCATTTTTTATAATACTTCCCAATTACCTTTCCTTTGGAGACCAAAAAACCAGAATATATGTATCCTTTTTCCAAAACGTAATGGCAACTGGCTCGGTTGCTTATCCACTTAAATTATAGCCTCGACAATTACGGGTTAAAAGAATGCATTAACTTTCAAGGCATGGTGATGATGCTTTTTAAACTTGCTGCAATAATTTTTGCTTGTCAAAAATATAAGCCTCCCTCATGCATAAACATCCAGAAGCCACTGTCAAATTGGGTTCATAAATTTGGAAGAAATAATAGTTGAAATGTCCAAGATGACTTAAAATGGCAAGAGCAAACTTCCCAAATGCATTGGATGAAATTAGTGTCCTATGGCCCAAGGAAAATAAATACCCAGCACACAAGTGGGAATAAATTGTGGCAACCCAAAAATGAAGTCCAGTGACAGCTAATTGTTCAATGGAAAATAAATCTTTGAAAGCGAATAATATCCAATAGCCCAATCAAATGAGTTGGATCAAATAAAAGTAGAAGGCCCAATCAAATTTATAAACTTAGACAACCTACAGACTTATTAGACCCAAATAATAATAAATTATGAGGAAATTACACAAAATCAGATACTTAAAAATTGATTTTCAAAAATCAGGTTGATAGTGTACTTATTCAATAATCAGGTAATAATTTTATATAGGG
>CAIGRP010018082.1:0-17511 GCA_903798385.1 Fraxinus cuspidata
AAAGACCATACTTAGATAATTTACAAAAATTAAAATGTCAACAACTAAAGTACTTAAATCACATGACATTGGTTACAAAATTCAGCATTCAAAACGTGACAGCCAAAGTGACAACCAAATTCAATACCTTGCCACGGGGTCATTTGACTTGAAATGTGGTCATGTGGTGATGCTACATAATTAGATAAATGAGGTAAGATGTCAATCTTGTGTGGCTGAATATGCTATGATGGCACATTGAATAAAACATGAACTAACGGATGGTCCTAATTAGACGAGGCACTTACAAGGGCGTTACAGCATGCAATGTGACTAAATGCATTAGAAATTGTGGTATTTACTTGATTGTAGCACTGTATGGACAGATTTCTAGACAATGTGGGGAATTGCCAATGGGTGTGCTAGATTTTTCGATGGCATGTGTGGATTCGTCGAGGGATGTGCAAGATTTCTCGACAATTTGGCAAAAATTGTCCCGATAGCAGGGACGTAAGGTGGAAAACTTTAGTTGTTGGCAAAATGGTGTGTGGCAGTGCACCAATGTTGCAGGTATTGGTATGTTGGCCGAATTCAGGCAAAAAGTCATGGACAGATTCCAACTCACTACATAGCTTTAGTTCCCAAAATTTGAAGTCAAAATTGGATCACATTTCAGTTGGCAAAATCAGGAACAATGGTGGCACATGACTAGCAGTTTAAGGCTGCTTTTCTAAGTGCTTGGATAATGGAGCAATTTAGCGTAGCGATGGGCTGAAAATTGTGCATAATTGCCCTTTTTTTTAATTGAAGCAACAATGATACATTTTTTTGTGTTGGCCCTTCACATTCTTCTGCGTATCCTTATTGTCGGTTAATAAAATTAAGAAAATTACATGTACATTGCATTTTGCCTATGTTCTTCCACATTTATGCTCCTTTAAAGTTTTCTAGGTGGTTTCGATTGATTTTGTGCAATCTTGCTAGTTTTTAGGCTAACTGGTGGGTGAAACCTTTGGAGACATCAGAGGCTTATTCAAATCAAGTATTGAACTTGAAACACTAACCACCATCTTAGAACTTCAAAACACAAGGAAGATGGAGGGGTGATATTGAGGTGGGTAAGGCGGGAAAGATGATTGTAGCTAGAGATTCTAACCAACTTGACAAGGCCCAATTTTGACTCTTTTGAGGCATCCTGTGTCCAACACATCTAACAATAAGGGCCCAATTTTGAGGCATCCTATGTTCAATGTTCACGAAAATAAGTCTAATTAAAATTACCACAAGTGTACGGTTCGTTACAAGTAATAAAGTGGACTTTTTGAATTTAAGTATCGTCCCATAATGATTGATTAGTCCTAATTCAAATTATTGTGACCTTAACCGAAATTATGAAATTGAAGTGTTGTTGTAATGAAATATATATAGTCAAAGTATCGTTCCACAGTGATGGATTAGTTCTAATTCAAATTATTGTGACCTTAACCGAAATTATGAAATTGAAGTGTTGTTGTAATGAAATTATAACTAAAGTAATCTAATTATGCTAGGATGAATTATTTAAATAACTGAATGCAAATGATGTTGAATGTAATTTGGAGTTTTCATATGTATTAGGATCACAAATCTGTATGTAATATTCTTCTCTAAACCTAATTCTACACCCTGACACACGATTGAAATATTGAAGAATCAATGCTCCTAAATTATTTAATAGTCTCTCTCGAGTAAAATAATCTAATTATGCTAGGATGAATTATTTAAATAACTGAATGCAAATGATGTTGAATGTAATTTGGAGTTTTCATATGTATTAGGATCACAAATCCGCATGTAATATTCTTCTCTAAACCTAATTCTACACCCTGACACACGATTGAAATATTGAAGAATCAATGCTCCTAAATTATTTAATAGTCTCTCTCGAGTAAAATTAAACATATTCCTATATGTCACCCGACTATATTTCTATGACGAATGCAAACATACAAGAATGCATGAGATTTTATAAACAATTAACGATTCACATAGGGGATAACGGTATATTTTTATCCCCTATCTGATCCTAAGATGATTTCTATCACGTCGAACCTATTTTCATTCTTTCGAATGCATGAAACAAGCCATCAAACTCACACAATTATGTATACAATAATCATTGAGAAAAAGAAACTCATATAAATCATTCAAATATTCAAAATGTGTTTTTAATTGTCAAGAGTGTAAAACTAAAAATTGAAAATCATATTACATAGATTATCTAACCATAGTACAGAATTAGTTTAGTCTAGCATGGTAAAACAAAGAAAATAAAAAAAAATCATTGAAGAATGACATCACCAATTTTGATTCTTGAATTAAATCTTTGCGTTGTGATGTTATTCTCCTTGTTTGTGCCTCCTTTTCTCTTAAAACCTTCAAAATCTCTCTCCCCCAACTTCTGAACGACTGTAGGGGTTTAAATATGCATCCCCCGATTTATTTCCGATAGTGTTTCAATCAAAATAGAAAACCAGAAAATTCGCCAATTTTTGTACTATGCGACCGCATAGTACACTTCTATGCAGTAGTATAAAAGTGTTGGGGTGCATCTTTATTTTTGCTAGAGGTTTCTATGCGACCGCATAGAGATATTACTTTACAACTCTTGCGGTTTAGTCCTCAAATTTCGTCACTCCAACATTGACCTCTTTTTCCCATGTCTTCTTCATCCAATGTGTTGTTCTCATGCTCAATTAGTCTTCAATATCTTTACGTCTCCACTTTGTCTTCCGAGTTATCTCTCGATTATTTGCACATTGGTCCTTGAACTTTGGTTTTCTTTCATTTTAGTCTTTTTTTTTCCTTTTCTCCTAATTTCCGCCATACTCATCATTTTTATTCTGCAAGACACAAATTACATATAATTAAGCTATATTCCACATATTTATTGACAATTATCATGTTTGTGAACCGAAATAAGTGTGTAAAACAAACTTATCATCCAATACATCTAACAATAGAGGCGGGCCATGCCCAGACTCTATGTTACCCATTTGAGCCCCTACAATTCAACTCATTTTGACACCTCTAGTCGGTGGGATAGGGCATACTGTTAAATAATGAGAAAATATCATAGTAATATAAGATTGAAAATATATTGGATTCTGCTATCAATGTAAGATATTTTACATCATTTCTTTCTTTATAATGTTTTGTCAATATGGTGGGAATTACTTGTATAAATATAGCATATTCTGTGTAAACAAATTATCGAATAAGAGATTCTTCTTCAACCAACATTATTTTTCTTTGTTATTCATAATATTTCATGGTCTCGGAGCAAAGTTCCTGAATTTTCCTTTGAATTCGCCAATATTACACTTATAAGCACAGCCTAAGCAACCATGTCAGAAAAAGGTGAAATATATAATCTTCTTGTAGCACAGAAGGTTGCAGTCGATGCCTCAGACCCATTTTTTCTTTAGGCTTCAACTCACCCTGGAGCCATTTTAGTTACAAAGCCCTTGAATGAGATAATTATTCGACTTGGTGCAGATCGATGACCATTACACTCAGTGCGAAGAACAAAATAGGATTCATTGACAGCACAATCGAAAAACGTCCAAGGCAGATAAAAACTTCACTTTTTGGCAAAGAAGCAACGACATGATAATTTCATGGACCCAAACTCGATAGATCCGAATTTAGGGGACAATGTGATCTACATAGAAAATGCATCAGAAGTCTGGTGTGATTTGAAGGAAAGATTTTCCCAGCACAATGCATCGAGAATTTTCCAGATTGAAAGGGAGATAACATCCCTCAATCAAGGTGACATGTCTACTGCGACATATTGTTCCAGGCTCAAAGGTCTATGGGATAAATTAGGCTCCTAAAATGAAATAACACCCTATTATTGTGGAGCAAAGAAAAAAAATTGAGAAGAATGAGCAAAGAAGTAAATTGATGCAGTTTTAATGGGACTCCACGAGTCCTATTAAGCCATTAGGGTCCAAATATTGTTGATGCAACGTCTTTTCTCTATCGGTGGAGTTTATTTAATGGTCTTGCATTAGGAAAAACAACGTAATGTTGCTGCTGCCAGGGAGCCTATTATTGTAGCTGCAAGAAAATATATCCCGAACACCTCTTGCCACAGGAAGAATAAAGGAAAGCAATACTGTAGTCATTGTCAAGGCACTAATCATACAGTGGATAGGTGTTTCCACCTAATGGGTTTCCACCAAGTCATAAATACCACAAGAAGAACGAAAAAGGTGTCACCAAAGCAAACCTCACTTCTCAAGAGGTAGAAGTGGAACATGAAGCTCTATTTTTCACTGCTGAACAATATAAACAGATTATGGCACTCATTCAAGGTGGTAATGTACAGCATAAAGCAAATTTAGTAGGTCAGAAACCAATTACTTGTTTATCCTTTAATCATAAACAGGATATGTTAAACTTTTGGATACTAGATAGTGGAGCCACTGACCACATCACCAATACACAAACCTCACTGCTAAATCTTTCTAAACCTACTAGTTCTAGTATTTTAATGCCCAATGGAACTAGAACTTCACTCAAGTCGAAGGTAATATGATACTAAACACAAATCTGGAAATGAGTATATTATGTCCTTACCTTCAATGTCAACTTGTTGTCAGTTAACAAACTCACAAAACATTGAATTTTTCTATGATTTTTTACCCTGATTTCTATGTTATTCAAGACTTGGCAATGAGGAAGAGGATTGGTTTGGGGAAAACGAATGAATGCCTGTACTATCTTCCAAGCTAAATTCATGATGATAAATCAAGAATCATTGCCAAAAACACTTCAGTTACATCAACTACTTGGCATCAAAGGCTTGGACACCCTTCTAAACTACCTATGAAATATCCTAATTTTTCAATTCCAGAAATTGTTCATGGCTTTTATAATGTTTGTGAAATTTACCCTTTGGCAAAACAAACTAGGTTACCTTTCAGTTTGAGTTCTATTTCAACTAATGAAATTTTTTATATGATTCTTTGTGATATATAGGGTGCATTTAGAGTTCCTTAGATTGTAGAGGCCTCTTATTATTTAACCATTGTGGGTGACTATTCAAGATTTACAGGAATATACCTTCTGAAATACAAATCCGAAACACAATCAATCTTGAAATCATTTTTGGCCTATGCTAAAACACAACATCATAGTCAGGTTCAAAAATTGAGAATTGATAACGGTCAAGAATTTTCTTCCATGTTAGAATGTTTTTAATAATGAAGGGATAGCTTTTGAACATACTTGTACTAGGACACCACAACAAAATGGGATAGTGGAAAGAAACGCTGGCAAATACTCAATGTGGCAAGGGCACTTAGATTTCGGGCAAATTTACCTTTGAAAATTTGGAGTGAAAGTGTGCTGCATGCAGTTTTTTTGATCAATCAATTGGCCACTTCCTTTTTGAACAATAAAACTCCCTTTGAAATCTTTTATCAAAAGCCAACCACATATAGTCATCTCAAACTCTTTGTTGTCTTTGTTTTGCTACAAAACATAAGTCATGAACACAAGTTTGATACAAGAGCCAAAAGATGCATTTTTCTTGGTTTTCCACTGGGCCAAAAAGCATATAAAGTATATGATTTAAAGAACAATAGACTCCTTTTCAATTGAGACGTTTTTTTTCATGAGACAAAGTTTCCTTATTTGGCCATTCCAACTTAACAAGCTACAAATGCCACAGTCTTACCTCTGCCTTGTGACCACATCACAGATCATTTACCATTAGATATACCTGTTGACCAGCACTCACCATCTTCATTGTCTCAATCATCTTCTTTACCCTCTACACCTGCACCATCTAACTTATCTCCACAGAAAGCAGGTTTTGAACAACCACCTGAAATTACAAATAGCCATCAAACACCACCAATTGAACCAGAAAAACTCAGAAGATCTGAAATGGTTTGAAGACCTTCATTTTGGCTAAGAGACCTCATGTGTTCACACGTCTCGACAATCAATCCAAACCATGACTCTTCGCTCGTAGCTAAGACACACAAAGGAACCAAGTATCCCATTTCTCACTATGTCTCCTATTCCAACTTATCACATAACCATAAGAGTTTAGTTGTCAACATTTCTCAAACACTTGAACCAGCTAATTTTGCTCAAGCTGTACATGATCTAAATTGGAAGGCAGCCATGGATACTGAAATTCAAGCCTTAGATGACAATGGACCTTGGTCTTTTACAGCCTTACCTAAAGACAAGAAACCAATTGGATGTCGATGGGTTTATAAAATAAAACACAAGGCGGATGGAAGCATCGAATGGTATAAAGATCGCTTAGTTGCTAAAGGATATAACTGAATAGAAGGCATGGATTACACAAAAACTTTTGCGTCAGTTGGAAAACTCACAACAGTATGATGTTTATTAGCCATAGCTGCAACTCGTAAATGCTCTTTACTTACATCAAATGGATGTCTAGAATGTCTTTCTTCATGGAGATCTTGAAGAAGAAGTCTACATGCTCCCACCACCTAGTTACAATCGATAGGGAGAGACTTCATTAGTTTGTCGACTTCACAAATCTCTTTATAAAGTGAAACAAGCCTCCAGAAATTGGTACTCTAAGTTTTCTGCTATTATATGTAAAGCGGGTTGTGAACAATCACTAGCAGATTTTTCCTTATTCACAAAAGGTAACCAAAAGTTGTTTAATGTTGTCTTAATTTTATGTAGATGATATGGTTATAATAGGGAATGACGAAGAAGAAATTGCAAAGTTTAAAGATTTTTTTTGAGCAATCATTTCAAGATAAAAGACTTGGGAAAGTTGGAGTTTTTTTGGGTATTGAAGTGGCACATTCAAGTAAAGGCATAAGCATCTCACAAAGAAAATATGCGCTAGATTTATTGGATGAAGAGGAACTATTGAGCACGGTACCTAGAGCATCTTTAATGAAACAGAATCTTAAATTGAAGCCAACACAAGGAAACCCGTTGAAGAACCCTTCTCAATACAGAAGAATAGTGGGAAAACTCATCTGATAGCCCAAGAATAACTAACCAAGAGGGGGTGAATTGGTTTTTAAAACTTTTTCGAAGAATTAATTTAAATTCAAGCAAGTAGAGACTAAATAGATTAATTCAAATAGTAAGCACGGATATAAAAAGCGATAAGTAAAAGGAAGAGAGGATGCAAACGATATAGTTGTGGATGTTCGATCCAATGCAATGATCTACGTCCTCCGTTACCAAGCTCTCCGGCACGAGCAAGGCTTTTTCACTATGTTGATTGACTTATGTTACAATTCAACCCTTTACAATGCTTCCGGTGACTTACAAATAAGGAGCACCGATCCTTTTACAATGTTGAGCTTTACAAGACCTCAACACAACCCACATTATTGAGCTTTACGGGACCTCAATATGACCCACACTTTATCAAAATGATTTTACAATGAAATTCATCTCTTGATAAATAGTACAAACAAATTAAGTACTAAGAGAGGCTAAAACTTCAATGAATAGTAATAAATGATAGCTCAAGTGTTAGATGAAAAATTTTGATGAATATGATAGTAGAAAATTAAATTCAATCAATCAAAGTGTTTCAATGAGAAGATGAATAAATAAATACAATGTGGGTTCAAAAATCTTCTCAAGAAATATCTCTCTTTTAATGGATGATTGTAATAAATTAAGTACTAAGAGATAAATGAGAAACTTTGATAAATATGATGATTTTACAAGTTTAGTTCAATCAACCAAAGTTTCAATATGAAGAATAAGAAGAAGAAGAAGAAGAAGAAGAAAAAAAAAAATTTATGCAATGTAAGTGCACAAATCTTCTTAAAAAATATCTCTCTTTCAATGAATAATTTGTAATAAATTAAGTACTAAGAGAGAAATGAAAAATTTTGATAAGAGAAATAATTCAAGAAATTTGATTCAACATTCAAAGTTTTTGTTATGAAAAAATAAATGAAATGAGAATGTAAAAATGTAAGTTTAAAGAAGATATGTTACAAATACATTTCATAANCTCTTTAAAATTGATATAGATAAATTAAGCACAAAGAGAAATGAAAAACTTTAATAAGAGATATGATTTAAGAAGTTTGATCCATCAATCAAAGTTTTTGTTATGAAGAAATAAATGAAATGAGAATGTAAAAATGTAAGTTTAAAGAAGATATTTTACAAATATATTTCATAAGAAAGCTCTCTTTTTTGTTGTTTATGAATGCATAGTGAATTAGTATTTATAACAGTCAAAACGGCAAAAGTTCTGCCTAACCAGACATCCGCTACTGAACCGGACGACCAATTAACCGTAGCGGTCAGAACGGTCAAAAAACTGACCGTTGGCGAACCGAACATCCGCCTGGTCAACCGGACGTCCGATTGACCGTTGACTTTGACTTTGACTTTTTATTTTTCAAGATATGATTTAAGTTCAAGTATCGTTTTGAAAAATCAATCTTACTTTTGATCAAAAATATTTTATACAAATAATATGAAAATAACTCTTTGTGCACAAAATAGTTTTTGAGCTATCGTCATTCATCACTAAATATCAAAGTGTTATACTTTTACATANGTATCACTTTGAAATATCAATCTTACTTTTGATCACAAATATTTTATGCAAGTAATATGACAATAACTCTTTGTGCACAAAATAGTTTTTGAGCTATCGTCATTCATCACTAAATATCAAAGTGTTATACTTTTACATATAATCTCGAAAGCCTACTCTTTGATCTCGCTTCAAAGTTTTTTTTTTTAATGTTTGGCTCTTAAACTATTGATCTTGTTCTTCTTCATAAGCCCAATTTGATAGTCTTGATTTTGATATTTTTAGTTCTCGTCTCGAATGATTTGACTTGAATGCTTCACATTCACTTTGATCTTCATTTCGAGTCCGATTTATGATCTGTTGATTTTGGAAATGCTTGATTGATTTTAACGTTGAACTATCATCACTCAAAGTCAATTGCTAGAAATAATATTAATCTTGTTTGTTATGATCAAAACAATAAAGTATCACTTTGAAATATCAATCTTACTTTTGATCACAAATATTTTATGCAAGTAATATGACAATAACTCTTTGTGCACAAAATAGTTTTTGAGCTATCGTCATTCATCACTAAATATCAAAGTGTTATACTTTTACATATAATCTCGAAAGCCTACTCTTTGATCTCGCTTCAAAGTTTTTTTTTTCATGTTTGGCTCTTAAACTATTGATCTTGTTCTTCTTCATAAGCCCAATTTGATAGTCTTGATTTTGATATTTTTAGTTCTCGTCTCGAATGATTTGACTTGAATACTTCACATTCACTTTGATCTTCATTTCGAGTCCGATTTATGATCTGTTGATTTTGGAAATGCTTGATTGATTTTAACGTTGAACTATCATCACTCAAAGTCAATTGCTAGAAATAATATTAATCTTGTTTGTTATGATCAAAACAATAAATCAATTGTTAAAAATAATATTAATCTTATTTGTTATGATCAAAACATTAAGGATGAAATCAACTATAGATCAACATCGTCTACTTGACTATCACGAGACCAAACATCCAATATTCAATGAATTTGCAGTCAATTCATGAACCAAGGAAACCTCACTTGGATGCTTTTGTGTGCTGAAATATATAAAGTAAGTACCTCGACAAAGTTTTTTCTTCTCATCTCAAAACGATTTTAAAATCAAAGGATTTTGTAATGCAGATTGGGCGTCTTGCCCAACCACTAAACGATCAGTTACAGGTTTTTACATTTTTCTAAGAAATTCTCTTGTATCTTGGAAGACAAAAAAGCAAACTACAGTGTCAAGATCTTCGACAAAAGCAGAATATAGGGCAATAACTTCAGCAACATGTGAACTAATGTGGCTAAGATTTTTGTTCAAAGATCTACGTGTTAATCTTATAGAACTGGCAACATTTTTTCTGATAATCAGGCAACATTACATATAGCTGCAAACCCAATATTTCAAGAAAGAACAAAACACATCGAACTGGATTGCCATGTGGTTAGAAAGAAGATCAAAGTGGATATACTAGCAATACAGTTTGTCAATTCAACAAGACAAATAGCTGATATGTTGACAAAAGCTATTGGAAAGTCATTTCTCAAAGAGTCATATGGGCAAATTAGGCGTCTCAAACATTCATGCTCCAACTTGAAGGGGAGTGTTGAAGTTTTATCTTCATAATAGGATAATACCATAGTAATATAAGATTGAAAGTACATTGGATTATGCTATCAACGTAGGATATTTTATTATTATTTTCCTTATAATGTTTTGTCAATATGGTGGGAATTACTTGTATAAATACAGCACTTTCTGTGTAAACTGTGTAAACAAATTATCGAAGAAGAGATTCTTCTTCGACCAACATTATTTTTCTCCATTATTGATAATTTTTCACTGACCTCAAGAAAAGTGATCCTCCTTTCCTGCCGCCCAGCCTACATTCTTTCAACTCCAAATAAATAAATAAAGGGAAATCTAACAAGGGGAAGATCAAGAAGGCCAACAATTAAGAAATGAATGCAATGTAAGAAAGAAATATTATACATATATATACATGATTGGAGCTGGAAAACATAATCAATGAACACGGCCTAACATTTCTTGGCACAAAAAAAGGCCTTCTGCTGCTAGGTACAAAACATGTAAAAGCATTTAACGAAATAATTGTGAATAAGAAAAGAGTAAGACATCTTGATATAGAGGCTTAAAGCATTACGCTATCATTCTATAGACGCTTCTTGTGAATTTTCTTCTACTCTTAGGTCCAATTGGTTTGGCGCTGGAATGAGCACTGAGGAAGACCATTGCTCAGGCACCATTAAAAAATAAGCAGACATAGCTTTCCTAAATCGTTTCTTGTACTGCATCGGAGAAATTACTGTTGGAGATGCATTTTTGGGCCCTCCGAGGATGCCTGATGCCTTCACCCATGTTTCAAGATGCTTGTCCCATGTATATTGCCTCATGAAATCAATAATACCAAGCACCAGCTCATGTTTTTCCTCGTCCACACCAACGAGCAGAGAGTAGTCCATCACATCTATCGACTGCAGGAGCATCATAAATAAGACTATATTAGCATGAGTCCAGATGAGAAAAGGAAAAGGTGCTACCAATCCAGTCAAATTATTAATCACATTTCCGTGCAATGGATGAAAGTGAGAAGGCCCCCGACCTCCCCAACCCACCCCAAGAAAATATAAAAATAAAATCCACCCATGTGAAAAACTAGATTTAAGGTAATCAAATTTTGGTATCATTACAGTAAATTAATCAAAATCTTACAGCAAGAAATGAAGTGTCATTCCACACAGCTCTCTCCAATAACCTTTTTGACTTTGTTCCTAAGAAAATAGGAGAAGTTGGCATTGCCTCGATCAGGTTTTGATCCAGTAGAACTTTGTTACTTCCACTTGAATCTGGATTATACCGTGATCGAGAAGATCCTTTGAGGTCATATAGTCGCTTAATGTTGCGCTTGAAAAGAAGATTCTCAATCACCAAAACATCCATTCTTAATTCCTTCCCTCCGTTAAGATGTTTTGACGTAACCTTTTAATTACCACCAATCAACCAAAAAGATTAGCCACTATATATCAAAGTATGATTCTATAAAAACTTCATATAGGCAGAAGATATGTGTTCAAAAGCTCTGGAAAGTGCAGAACTGGAGGAAAAGTCATGCAAACTTTCCTTAGAAGAGGCACAATAAGTTCCATAAAGATTGAGATTTTATGAGCTAAACTTCAACATAATATGAGAGGTTAAAAAACAGCAACTAAATAAAAATGATGAAAATATTTATTAATGGAAAAACTACATGAATGAAAGGGTTCATAAAAGCTAATACCTGATAGATGCCTAAGATCTTTGCCAGGCAAGTGGGGCATCCAGTATTTATGGATTCATTTAAATACTTGAAATAATCTGGTGCAAATTTAAAGAATGACTCTAGCTCAGTCTTTGTCACCTGTTTGATAATAAATCGATCATCCAATGTCTTGGCAAAAAAGACATTGCTCTTTCCACCCTGTGCACCCCACTTCTTACAGCGACTAAGGGAGCGGATGAAATCTAACTCGCTTGGGCAGCAAGTCCGTCTCAAGGTCTCAAATTGCTTTGCAAAGTAACAAGTAACTGAATATTTCACCTTCCCCTGAGGACCTTCATCCGAAAAAGATACTCTTGTGTGGAAAGTGTTTGTAAATAAAAGGGGGTCCAAACTTGAGAAACTCCGAGACCCAAAACTGGATAAAATGCTCTCATCAGAAGACGCAAGACTCCGTAGAGATTCAGATGCTGCCTCGCTGAAAGATTGAAGAGAAAGTGAATTCACTAACTCCAAAAATGATAATGAAGTTGAGGACTCCACAGAGTTTTTCTGTTTTCCAAGTTCCCCTGACATGAATTTTTGGTAATGTGGGGATACAAGGGCATATGAAATGATGCTAGTAGGCTCATCATCAAAAACTGGCACAACGGTTTCATCAGAAGCCATGGGTAGCAGCAACCTAACGCCACCTTGACGTACCAACCCTCGCAATGTTGAGATATAGGCAGGAATATAGTCAATAATCTTACCAAGTTCAAATGCATTTGAAGATTTTTTGTTGAATGAGTAATACAAAGTCAAAAAGGGTATCCTCGTCCAACTACTAGGCTGTTTGAGATCATCATGCCCCATAACAGATAATGCAAATCCATTACCAGGAGTCACTTCAGCCACAGATTGATCATTTGTACAGTTCCCAACACCAGATTCTTCCCCAGGTGATATCTTGCCAGAAGTAGAGACTCTGGGGAGCGTATCAGGAAGTGTACTACCATTTTCCTTAGAAGCTATAGTTGCTTTCTGGAGATCACCAGTCCATGCAGAAACTAAATTAGCAGATGAAGATTCCAGCACTGTGAATCCTCCAGATGATTGAGCCCTTCGCACAGTTTTTCCAGATTTCTGCTCGTCTGACTGAATACTTGCATTTGTATCAGATGAATAAGAAGCATCAGCATTTTTTCTATGCTTCAGGATTTGATTTACGTCCACCCCCCTATGAATCTCATCAAGTGAGGTATTTGGGTTATATCCTACCTGAGTTGGCGTCATATCAAATTGCGTACTTGGAAGAGAACAATGAGAAGAATCCCAGCTGCTAAACCTTCTGCTAGCCCTGGAAGCCACATCTATCTCTGTAGGCTTTTCTTTTGAATTGACAAACTTTTGCTTCAGCTTTGATCCCTGTACATCAGATCTAGAAATATGGATCAACCGCTGGTCCCAGACATAAGAATGGAAAACTAGCTGCCTTCTTAATCGGTTGATCTCGAGAATGTCAATTGCAGGCCGACCAAATTTATCCTCATAAAGCATGTGATGTAATGATTCCTATATAACATGAATTTAATTAGAGACAGATATCAGAAGTCTATAAACATGTTCCTGCATCAAATTGGCAATAGGTTTTCTACCAGCAAAAAACAGAATCCATCATTTTAACATTTCATTCATACGCAGCAAAAAACTGGAGAAGACATGATGCATCCTAGTCTAGGTTTTTATGCAAATCATTAGCTCAAGAAGCAGTAATAACGAAGTAGTTGTCTAAAGGAAACCTTAGCAAACAGAAATTTCAGAACTCGTGGTTTACCCTAACTTCAAGAGAGAGAGAGAGAGAAACAAAACAAAACCAGCACCGTATTTCTGTTAATCAAGTTTAAATTAGCACATAAAGAGTTAAAAAGTTTTTCTAGTTTATTGGAAGAAAAATTTGGGGAATGTTCACAAGAGCACCTCAAACTCTTCCTTCTCCTTCTGCAGCAATACTTCTAGTTCAAAAATCTGTTGACCTAACTCAGGTGCTTCCGTGCTGGATTCATTTGAGTTTTTTGCTGACATCTGATGAAGAATTTCCAACACCTCAGAAAAGAGCATGTCTGCCCTTCTGCTAACCTGTGTTATGCAATACACAATCACTCTACAAGAAATGTAAACTACAGCAATGAGGCAAATGAGTGGTTTTTAAATAACTTCACCTCATCAACTTCTTTCTGTATCCACTCCTGTTTATCATAATTAAATTCAAGCTTTGACGGTGGGAGGTAGACAGAGAGAACATCAATTGGTGAATATTGAAAACATGCAACCATCCTCCCCAAACTGCACACCAAACACAGCAAAGTAATTGAGGATTTAGACCTCAATGCTGGTAAGCATATCTTGGACCTCAGTGAAAGAATTGAGCAGGCAAAAGCAATCAAGCTCTGCAATTATCATGTAAACCATTCCCATAGAGACAAAAATAAGCAAGTTAACCCATCAAAGCTAAGAACTCGAGTAGACATGCACCCAACTAGACTAACAGCTAAAACACACCACTTCAAGAATTCCAAATGTAAGAACAGAATCAAAACACCTAATTGTGCGAGACGAAAAGGATATATTTAGTTAAAGTTTTGAGGAAGTCCGTGTCAAAAGACCAACAATTAAGGATATAACAGAAACAAACTTATATGCAAGGAATCTTAATTAGAGAAAAACAGAAATACAGCCAAGTAGAACAAAGATTGTCAGCATTCCAATTGAAGTGTTTCCAAAAGCTTATTTACCAGCATTATATAGATCGATTAGCTTCAAGAGACAAGAATGAGCAGTATACAGGACAAGATTAAGAATTTTAAATTCTATATAATGCCTGCACTGATGTCTATATCACAAACCTACAATTGGATTTCAACTTAATCAATTTCTTCAGGTTGGCACTTCAGACTTTGGAACACAAATATCCAGACCATTTTTATCATCAACATATAATGAGTAACATCATGCTGTGAATTTCAGTAAATTATCAATTGTCAGACTTTGGCTTTCACTCTTTTAATCAATCCATGCAGAAAGGCCAATCAATTACATCAGGACCGGAGCCCAGTGTTGTAATTGACAGAGATAGGAAAATGCATACCCATAAAACCGAAGGCAGTCTCTATGCAGGGAATGACCACAGCTTGCAACCCTGCTTGCAGAAGCATGGTTTGAAAAGCTGAGTTCCAAAAACTTCCCAAAAGATAAACACCAAGCAGCATCCGACATGACCACTCTTTTTGTGGCAGGAGGGAAACCATTGATCCTAGGACACCGTAGACATCGGTGCCACATCCAAATTTTTCCTTCTCGTTCACCTGGCAAGAGGAATTCCAAAAGCTTCTTCACAAAAATGGTAAGGCTGCCTTGTTGATGGGTATAGCAATGAACATGTGCTTCTGATGGCATTTCACACGAGCGGCACCGGTATCCCTTACAAAGGAATTTTAGAAATCAAATACTCAACTTCTGCATACAACAAATATGCAGACATATGAGTGAATACGTACTTTTATGTAGAACGGGAGGAATACCTGATCAGACAAATGGTCTAGAAGAAACCGACCCAAAGGCTTATCAAAGCTTCCATAGTATTTAATGCGAAAGAGATGAGCACGTTCGCAAACAGCTCGTTTCCACACACAGCGTGTTGACAAGGAGACCAAAATGCTCTGATGATCTGAAGGTGAGGAAGGGAACTCTTCTTTTAAAGATCTTATCTCCTGAAGTTGATGAAGATTATGCTTTCCCGAATATATTAACTCTGAAGTGCCAGATTTTGAAGTCAATTTGTTTCCATCTACATGAGAACAACTAGCACTTTGTCCTGGATTCTCAGAATTGAGCAAACAATTACAAACGAAGTTAACTTTACTCGCCATTTCATCAATATGATCTGATGATGTTTTAATGACAAAATATTCATTGAGAGTCGTCCCATTTTTCTCCACAGAAGCATGGTTGGCAGTGAACTGGGCCTGCTGAGGACCTGGGAAGTCGCACATTAAAGGATACGGCATACATTCGGTATTTAGAATCTGAGCACTAGAAGCTTCAGAAAGAGAAGATTGTGCCTCAGAGATGGGAATAATTTTTGATGATTGTGTAATATGTAGGAACGGGTCATTTCCAGATTGAAACGTTAGATAGTCAGGCGGTTTAGGCCCTTGAGGCTTTTCCTTGGCAGGCACAGAAAATCCAGGTATCACAGAAATGGACCTATCAATATTTGATGGTTTATCAGGCAAAGCAATTTTCATTGGAGACTTCAATGGGAATTTTGGAAGCGAAGCGCCTTCATCAGCGAGAAAAGAGGTCTCCAAAGCTAAGTGATAAGCAGCAAAAACACCATATTGGACGACATGTTTAACTTTCTTCAACTCATCTCCACTGGCACCTTTAAGCAGAATCTACAGCAAAACATTCAAGATGATGTCTTAAAATTATCTACTGAAATCAGTCAGGTATATAGAGGCAAAAAGTTAGATATAATGGGTAAGGAGAAACATCCAATGGAGACTACTTACGTAATAATCCTACTTTATTTTCAGCTCCATTATCTGGCAGTTCAAGCTAGAAACAAACATCGGGGAAATTTTCATTTAGGATACTCAAGTTCTTATACATGAATTCAGTAATAAAACAACAAACATCATCCTCCAGAGTTGCCAAAACATTTCCAATAAATTAATAGTTAGATGGAATATTCTAAGACAATATCCAATTTTGGAATGAACAGTCCCTCCCAGATTAAAAAAAAGGTTAATAGAAAAAAGAAACAAAAAGAGAAGAAAAGACCAACCGTACACGTTCAGACACTACAAATTTTAAGACGAGATAGGGCAAAATAAATAAGATTACCTGATTGTTACCCTTGGCAGATTTGAATTTATTTGTAATTTTAGTTTATATATATAATTACTCTCCGCGAATAGAATGTATTGCTATATTAAATATTGTCAAATCCTAGAAATCACACCATTTAGTTAGTTTCCTATTCAGTAGATAATTTACGCAAGCAACTAACAAAAACCGCTGCACTATTTACAGCATTAACAGGTTCCATGCACATATTAGTTGCACAATAGCTCTAGAGAAAATTCTAAACTTTCCATTATAAAACTCAAATATGATTAAAAAATAATCTTTTCATGCAATTAGAGGAACTGTTTCCAGACTTACAGTACAACCCAGTGGCTTTGGGCAACCTTCAAAAAACATTAGTGTCCTCGTTGAGTTCTTTAGACCTTTCCCAGCATTTCCATGTTCTTCCAGGAACCTCTCCACATGAAATGAGTCACAATATCCTAATTTCGGCGCTGTAAGATGATCAATTGAAGGAACAATATCCGCACCTGTGCAGCGGGATATGCGCTCTAAAAGTGGTCTCTTGATGTTAAGAACAAGAGAGATGTCTTTAGCAAGAAGATAATCTTGTGCATATCGCGATACTGTTTTTTCTACCAAAAGAACATTGGGATGGTGTGCATCAATCTTTGCAACAGCCATTTTCAAATGGTCCATTTCCTGAAACATGCAAAAGACCATAAGAGCAATAAACCAATATATCCTTAAAAAGCCAGTAAAATGAGCACCAAATACAAAAAAAAAAAAAAAGATATGAACGTTTTTCGCA
>CAIGRP010018088.1:486-21985 GCA_903798385.1 Fraxinus cuspidata
AAAAAAAAAAAAAAAAAAAAACTCTCCAACCAAAAAGTTCTCCTCAAATTCCATAAAATCCAACTAAGACAAATTCAATCTACCGAATCTAAGTGTTGCTCAACATAATTACCTTAGGCACCAAAATTTGCACAAATTATAAATACGAGCAATGAAATCACAAATAATTCAAAAGTTACCAAACAAGGCTGAAACACTTCCTAGAACAGAATCAACACAACCAAATGCTCCTATAGAAGGTTCCTTACTAGACTAAATACCTTCAACCACACTAAAAGCATACGCCACTAAATTTGCTTTCATGTACCTTTATGGAGACCTAATATTTCTTTTGGGTCTGTATCTAGCAATTGATTATGATGGCATTGCTGGTGGTAGTGACAAAGCGATATTATCCATAACATTTAAACTCGACTGAGATGTATTCTTCAACACGGACCTAGATCAAACTCCAATGGTACTGTACCAAACTAAATATCCACCAAAGTACTAAACCGTTACTGATTGATCTTCAAAGATTTGCACAACCTTGCAAGATATGCAATTGGAACCTTCATTGCCCCTCCAACACAACATGTGCATATTTACAAACTTTCAAGACTCCACCTTCATCAATGAACTTGTTCCCTTTTAAACCAAGAAGATAAGGTTTCTCTTCAAATTTGAAACATATCTCATTGCATAAAGTTTTCTGACCATCCTATCCAACATCTTAAGTCAGCCCTTCTAATACCAGCTATCTTACAGGGTATGTTGTTGCATATAACTATAACACATTTGAAACTTTTTCAGATAGTGAAAACAAATATCAATTGGAACGCATATGAAAAGTGCAAGATTTGTCAAGAATCTTGTCCTTGTTAGGTTTGGAATCGCACATAAAAAATAACCAAAAGTTCTATATCACTCAAACAGTTCTCTGGACATCTACTTCACTTGAAGTTTCTGATTGCCTTTTTCTTCTGATTTGTAGCCAATTTTTTTATTCTGCAACTTAGAGTAGTCATTCTTAATGTTCTTTGCAATAATTACAAACTTAATTTTCAGAGTTATACTTCGAATTGCCATATTCATAAGAACCATAAATAATAAGACCTTCTCTTTAAGTCTCATATCCAACAAGATGTTTCATCTTCTTCTTTGAAAATAAAGCATCATAAATGTCCTCAATGGAAACATGTATGAAGTGGGCAACAAATACAACAAAATTAACTCTAAATCCTCCTCATTATACTTAAACTTCAAGGTTCCCAAATCAGCGACAGTTTCTTTAAAGATAGCAAGGTAATTTTCTAAAGATTTACCTTCTGTCATACGATGAGAATACAAAAACTGCTTCAGATACAATTTACTTGTTAAACTTTTAGTCATGCACAATTGCTCTAACTTTAACATTACAAAGTTGTCGTTTTCTCCTTCAAAACGTCTTAAAAATTATGATTGAAAGATGAAGGTGAACTTGAGAAAGGGCATTTTGATCTTTACGTTGTTTCTCTTCCACGATCAATTTGAGGCATTTTGTCAAATCCCAACAAGGCTTCGATATCCAAAAGTGGAATATCATATTTCATGGTTGCCATAAAAAACAAAAAACTCTCGAACAAATAAAAAATTAAGCTCTAAAACCACTTGTTAGAAATACAAGAAATGAGATTATATGACATAATTTGAAGTAGCAATCACAACATAAGAACAATTGGCAGATAAATGAAGAATTTATTATTACGGAGAGAAAATAAAAAGAATATTGTGTATCTAATACAATTCTAACTCTCTCAAAGTCATATGAAAGACAAGAATAACGTGGACTATATATAGAACCCAAAAGAATATGTTATGGTTGGAAAGAGGATCAAAAATCGTGACAAAAGAAGGAAATACTTTTTTTTCGAATATATACGCTGCTCAAGCGTCAGCAGGGGCCAAGTTCTGCTGATTATTTGACGACGCCATTCGAACACTATAACTAGCTGCCGGCTAGCAAAATTGCAGTGACTTCGTCTCCCTGAAGCATAATTTTGTCTTTTTAAGACCACTTTAACAAAAATTTTAATATCTACTAGAATTTGGGTAAAACTACAAGAATAATAATGATTAGTAGTTATAAATGTATAGTTTAAATTTGACTGAGTTCATAGACCAATTTATAATATATATCCAGCCAAGTTTTTCTTTTCTACTTGATTTTACAATTATGGGCTTGTTTGAGCCCCTTTATTTGGCAAAGAATGAATTTTTGAAAAGTGATTGGTGGTAGAATCTATGGTTAAAAAATAAAATAAAGTTTTTGGTTTGCATGTGAAATTATTTTATTAAAAAATGTGTGGTTGAAAAAAGAGAGAAAAATATATTTTGAAAAATGAGAATCAAACAAGGGCTATATTAATACATATACCTTTCCCCTTCTATGTGATTTCTACCACTATAACGTCTGCTAGCAGGATTTTTTCAGATTCTTATATGACTTGATATGCTACACATGCAATTTGAACACACGTACACGACACTTCTTCTACATCTTATTTGATGTGGGTTAACTTCATTATCTTGATTTACATTTTTTGGCAATGTACTCTTCGGTGCGTTGTAATTTTTCTTGGGATGAGAACTCTATTTCAAGGAGACAACACAAGAACAAGTCTACGAAAAGAAAGATGGCGTACACATGTCTATGAAGAGATGGTAGATGATTATTTTTGTATATGGTTTCAAATTAAGCTTTACAAGCTTAAACACAGGTGCATTCTTCACGTCTGGAATGTTGTATTTTGTATTATGTTCTTCCTTCGGTCGACTTTAGCCTAACAAGCTACAGTGGAAAATCCCTTGTTCACGGGTGGAATATTACGTAGTTGGGCACATTCAAATTCTGCTTTTTCTTCTTGTATCTACAAAACAATGTATCGAAGTATGTTTCTTGAAGAGCAAAACTTGCTAATGTGTACTAGAATTTGTTGCTATTTCATGTTCTGATCTTGCATGATCCATCTAAAGAGTGGTGACACGCCATAGTCTTAGATTTATTATTATTTTGCTTAGTCCCTAAAAATTTATGAATAAACACCAAAAATTGAACATTTGTTAAATTGTATTGAAGTTAACTTTCATCATACAGTAAAATCTCGATACATGAATGTTTCATAAATTAATAACTTCAGTTATATAATAGAAAATTTCAATCCCAACTCGAGCTAATATTAAAATCTCGCTAAATGTATAAGATAATAATTTTATTCAAAAACTTTTAAGACCCAACATAAATAATAATTGGTTAAATATGTGATCGTTTTCACTAAGATAATTAAAGAGATTATTGTCATCCATCACATTTTGTTCATTTATCGATAAATTAGTAATTCCTCTAAAGTAATAATTTTTTTTCGATCCAAAAATTATTATTTTATAGAAATCTTAATGTGCTTTCATTTCAATTCTATCAACGAGCCTAGTGACACGTCCTCTCAGAGATAATATTGATGGTCAACATGTCTGTCCATTTTCATCAAATATTGCTATTCATCCTAAGTTTTAATCATCATCAATTTGGGAGCCATCACAGATTTTACCATACTTGCAATTAAGTCACCAAGCTTCAATTTGGTGCAACTCAATCACAACTTAAAAACTTATTTGATGTAGATTTGAGAATAAATTTTGTATAAAATAATTTATTTTTAGAGAATATGTGGTTAAAGAGAAAGGAAAAATTATATGTTCATACTTAACGTTGTTTTATTAGAAAAAATATATGATTATATAAATTTAAAAAATAAGTTGTAAAAAACCTATATAATTAGTGGACTTAATTTACTTTAAATTTGTTTATGGGTATTTACTATTTGCTAAGCAAGGGGTAGAAAGAGGGAAGAATAAAACTGGAATTGAGATGTATGAAATTGGCGAACTCCATTCTTCGTAGTTCATGCCCTGCTATGGTAAGCGCTCCCCCACCCCCTCTCCCTCCCGCTCCCCACGCCCACCCCCCACCACCACTCCCACTCCCACTCCCACTCCACTCTCTCTCTCTCTCTCTCTCTCTCACACACACACACACACACTGAAAATCCTTGCTTAACAACTGAGTTTTGGGTATTTTTCCGTGATGAACTCAGGATTACCTCAAAACAGTAGTGCCGTCTCAACTCCTCGCCGAACGTGGTTCCCACCTCGTCGTCATCAACCCAGGTACACCCAATATTCCAATATTTCTGGGTTGCTTTTGAATTATTTTTTCTTGTGTGTAATTCTTGGTTCCGCAAACATAAGTAGGACTGGCGTTTCGCAAAACAGGACATTCCCCTAAATCACACATATATATTCTCAGAGCCCACTTTCTTATTTTTAATCTTCAATTCGATTAAAAATATGTTGTTGGAGAACCCAAGCCCACCCATACTTCATACATCCGATGTGAGATTCAGACTCGTAAATCCCACTAGAAATCATGACAAACCACCACGCTTCCAACTCGGCATCCACGTCGGGCAGGTGCCCATACACCCTAATTGGCAACCGAGATTTGAAGACATGTTGCTTGCTCTGATACCAATGTCATGGAACTTGGAAGAACCCGCCCACGAAAGCTAGCTAACATGGTTAGAGAACTCAAGCCCATATAAACCATACAAATGAAGCCCATATTCAGACTCCCATAAATCCCACTGGAAATCATGACAAAATATCGAATCGAACTTTTAATTTTCTCTTTTGTATAATCTAGGTTCGGCAAATATAAGAATAGGATTCACACAACAGCGCACTCCCCTAAATAATATGTTCAATTGTATTCTTGTAAAATTCTGGGATTCCGTTTTAACTTTTCTATATATATATATTTCCTTATGTGTAATCTAGGCTCAGCAAACTTAAGAATAGGACTGGCACAACAGGACACTCCTCTAAATGTTCCACATTGCATTGCTCGACGAACAACTCAAGTCCCCAAAAGAAGTGTTCAAGACCAGGTCACTTCATTCTCCGAATTCCCCTTGATTTATCTTAGTTTTCTTCATTTTGTTCATTTTTTTCCTTTTTGTGCAGTTTCTTAATTCCCAGGTTACGACGCCACAGCACATGGAGCGTGAAAGGGCTTATGATATTGTTAGTGAAACAAAATATATGTGATAAATAGTGTAAATTACCACAGTTCATTCTTAACACTCATGACCTAGTGTAAATCATTTGCTGTTTTATTTCTTAATTTTATCAGATTGCATCACTGTTGAAAATTCGGTTTCTAGATGAAGAGGTGGCAAACGTTCAATTCCCTCAAAAGGTATGCTTTTGTTAGAAAAGACTTTCAAAAAGGTAATATTTATCTAAAACTTGAAATTTTTGTAAAAGAATGTGTAATTTTACGGTGCAGATGGGTCGTGTGGATGCATTTCAGCCTCAGGGTAATAATAAGAAAGAGACAGTCATTCCTTGGACTGATGTATTTGAGATCAGCAATCCTTCATCTTTGACAACAGGTAGCTGGATTCTAGTGAGCTTCACTTCCATATGTTTGCGGTCACATTTTTTCTTCTTAAATAGCATGCACTTCGGATTGTTAAATGCTGCATTTACTTTTTATATATAACATTGCTAATTGTATTATATGCACTTATGATACAGACTTTTGATGAACTATGTAACATATTCTGCTGAGCACTTTGAGTGGAATTTTGATTATCATACTTGATTTAATCATATTAGATTTGGCAGATGGAATGACCGTAATAATATTAAATCTTATTTGACAACATAAGGCCCATGAACTTCAAGTACAACTTTTTGTCATGTTAATGCACTTGTGAAAACTCGACAGTTACTTCTTGTGACATAATTGTATTTGTACCAGATATTTTAAAGCACTCATATAAGGATATTCTATGTTCTTGCCACCCTCCCAAGCAAATCCTTTTTCACCGAAAATAAACTGAAACTAGGACTTTAAAAGGTCAAAATGTTCTGTAAAAGTCAAACTGGGGATAAGGGATATGTCTCTCTTTCTGTACTCATATTTGGTCTGGCAATGGGACTGTAAAATCATTCTCAAATAGCCACACTACATAATTTGACCCTTTCAAAGCCCTTGCCTTACTCGTGTCAAGATTTTCTTTCAACACCATATGTAAGACCTGTAGGTCCTTTTTTTAACCTATAATTGCTGGTTCTCCTGTAGAAAAATTCTAAAATTTATCCTTTGGGTGTAGGGCCACTTGATCGATTATTTTGTTTTGATATAATAAAAAACTAACTTTTATTCCCCATAAATTTCGGGCATGCATCATGAATCATTTATAAGAAATGCTTCAACCAATAAAATTAATTTTTTTGCGACCACATTATGTCGTGTTAATTTGCGTCTAGTTTTCATGTTCGCATTGCTCTTGTGAATGAAAGCTTTTTTTAGTTTACAAATGACATGCCCGATCATCCAAGCTGTCATTTCTCTAAAATTGTGTCCTCAACTTGTTGGCATATATTTCCATTTCTTTACTCATTCATTTTAGTATGGCCATTCGTCCATCTTCATATCCTCATTTCTATTATGTTATCTTATGGACATTTTATCCTTTGATTGGTGAAAAAAATTCATCTGGTTACTGGGTTCGGGATGGGGTAAAAATATTATGATAGATGAAATAAAATCTTCACTATTCTTATTATTTATTCCGCAAGTGTAACATGAGTTAATGCACCCAACCATTAACAATAGTTTCTGTGAGAGTGAAATACATCTTGAATGACTCGTTTTATAGGTCCCTTTTGCATCAGTTTAGTAGTTTTTTTGTCCTCAGACTTAGTTACTAAAATAAATGCAATACTCTTTCTACAATTTATTGACTTTAGTCTATTGCTTATGGATCCTGCTGTTGAAATATGATTGTTCTGGAAATTTCCAATTGTGCTGGCAAATGACATTCTTGTTTGTTTCTGTGAGAATGTTATGCACCAATCTTCTCTCTTCATGTTTGGCAAGGCTTTTGGATTGATGTTGTTAGGTCATTATTCTAAATATGCTTTGCGATGGAACACTTGGTGCTTCCTGGATTATATATCAAATCCTGATAACAGTGGTATTGCAGGAAATTCCTTAACAAAAGATGAATCTGGAGAATTTCCATTCCAGAAGGACGGTAATGACAGGGGTGAGCACAGTTCAAGTCAACGTAAACATAGGGAATATATTTGCGGCGAGGAAGCTCTAAGAATATCACCAAGTGAACCATATTGCTTGCGTCGACCTATCCGTAGAGGTCACCTAAACATATCTCAACATTATTCAATGCAGCAGGTACTGTCTTTTGATATTTGTCAACCGTTTGCGTAATTTAGACTTAGAATTTTCTTAACTCATTTTGTGCATGAGATGAGAATTTCATTTTCGCCGTTGATTGTGGAGGGGAAGTGGCAGGTTGTAGTCTTGCAATTGTGATTTTTGCATGAAAATGGTTTTCCATATTCACTTTGCCTTGTGCAAAAGAATATAATTTTGCCATCTAGTGAGTGGTCGAAAAATTTGTCCTGGAGTTCTTTGCTTGCACCCAGCCATTTTTCATCTCCATGACATTTTATTTATTTTACAGGTACTTGAAGACCTGCATGCTATTTGGGATTGGATTTTGATTGAGAAACTGCACATCCCTCATAGTGAAAGAAATAAGTATTCAGCTATTCTTGTCGTCCCTGAGACATTTGATAATCACGGTAATTACACCGTATTGTCCTCATATTTCACTTCACATTGTTGAACAGTGACCAAATTACACGATGCTAGTTACCTAAATTTTTGTAACTTGGAAAAAAAGGCTTGGTCCAGGAGTCAAGTGGAGGGTACCTGCAGTCGCGTTTGCTTACATATATATTTAT
Organism: Fraxinus cuspidata; assembly: GCA_903798385.1. Lineage (NCBI taxonomy): Eukaryota > Viridiplantae > Streptophyta > Magnoliopsida > Lamiales > Oleaceae > Fraxinus > Fraxinus cuspidata. The sequence goes on from CAIGRP010018088.1 coordinate 8,344, forward strand.
TGTTCTGACATTGACAACATTCTTCCCGGAGTTAAAATTGTGAAGCTCATGTTCGGATACTTCACCCGAAGAATAAACATTTACTCATTAAGATGAAATCAGTTGTGCATATCATGAATGATGAATGTATGCTGAGAGATATGATCATGCTGTAAAATAGTTATTGTTCATTCATCGAGAAGACTTCCATGCTTTATCTTCTTGAAAGTAGAAACTTTCAATTTGAAGCTCCAGTTTTAGTAAATATCAGGTTTTCTGTCCTGAGGAAAAATTTGAATTCTAACATCTTGTCTGGTTGTTTCTGGAAAGTCTTTCTATCAAGCAGAATACAGTAAGCATTAAGTGGTGGTCACTTGTTGCTTTAATTCAAGATGTCGAGTGTTGCCCAAAAAATTAAGGGAAAAAAAGGGAAAAAGGCTAGTATGGTCTAATTGAATAGGGACGCCATTAGTTATTTAACTCCCATTATCTTATAAAAATTTGAAGGCTCTATTCATTCTTGATGGAATGCTTTGTTGTCCTTTCTTGTGTACTGGCTCCATCCAGACAGCTTTATCTTGCTTCTTTTCAGTCACGAGGATATGGTACGATCTAGAGTAGTGACTTATTATATGCATATATATCACCGGAGCATGTCTTTATTACCTATGGTCAACACAATATAGCATGTTTGACTCATACTAAAAATTGAAAGATTGTACACTTGAGGAAGAGTACATCGTGTTGACCAGTATGTCTTTCTTATTGGTGCTCATAATGAGATTGAGAAATGGAGAAGTCATGGACTAATTGTTTGCGCATGTTCCATATCAAGGATAATGATGCTGAACCCCTCCCTCTGTCATTGCCAAGTGTGTTAATAGTTGACTTCAATTTCTTTCTTTAATTCTTATATTATATCTTTAGATTGAGCACTGACCTGTAACCAAATATTTGAATGTATCATGTGAACTTGACATGTTATCATATATTTTACTGTTGCGACCAGAAATAAAAGAAGTACTATCAATCGTGTTGCGGGACTTGTGTTTCAGCACTGCAGTGGTCCACCAGGTAATATTTTCCTGTGAATATATCATCACAAACTCCAGATTATCTTAAGATGTTTTCAAGTTTCTTGATTTCCATTAGAAGCTACCCACTCTTGTTGATGTTACTTGCAGTGTTAAAAAATTACCTCTCTACTTCCTGTAGTTTTTTCATTAATACTTAACAATACAGTATTTGTGCACTTAGCTCTGACCCTCATATGGATGACTTTACCCTTCTTTTTCCTTCTCTACCTAAGTTATGGTGCTGTTCTTTAATCTATATTGTGCAGGAAGGTCTTGCCGCAGTTTTTGGGAATGGCTTATCAACTGCATGTGTTGTGAATATAGGTGCTCAGGTGACATCAGTGATCTGCATTGAGGTGTGTTGTTATTCCCTTCAACAGTGCAGTTCTGACCTGGCTGTTGAGGATGACAATTTTCATAGGAACAATACCTGAGGTCACAATTGGAATGTTTTTAACATTCAGTTTGTTATCTTATTTGTGCTGTCATCAGTAGTGCTGTTAGCATGATTCACTTTGTTTCCAGAACTTCTATCCCTACCACCAAAAAGAAACTGTAGGTTGTTACCTTTTCCCGGAGTTGCCTCTCTGTTACGGTAAACATTGTCTGGTACAGCAGAATTATAACTGCATCCAGTGCCCATTATTCTCATATAGTCATGTTCCTCCATTGCCATTCTATCACTCTTCTCCTTTGAGGCCATTTTTTTGGCACGATTATCAAGATAGCACCACTGTGGTTTGGTTTCCATAAGTTTTGTGTTACATGGACACTCCTACTAGGGTGGCGTGTCCGTGTCTAATATGTACCAATACTTCTCGAACACTCTACCATCATATTTCTTTTTTGGTCAGAAATATTAATTAAGCCCTTGTTTGGGCTCTATTTTAATTTTAATGCATTTTTTTCTTTCTTCTTTTCAACCATAATTTTTTCAATAAAATAATATTACACGTAAACCCCAAGGTTTTCCTTCTTTTTTAACCACACATTCTAAAAAAAAAAAAAAAAAAATCCTCATTCCAAATACAATTTGGAGCTCAAACTGGGGCTAAATATTTTTAACTCAAAATTATTATTGTAATGGAGAGAATAATTTTTATATTTATTCATAAGAGAAGATACACACACACACTATATATAGATTGAGAAATCTAAATTAGGAAGAATGAATCCCTATAATTAAGTCAATTCCTAGAATTAAGCCTCTATATAATTATTTACACTAACACCCCCCTCAAGTTGGAGCATAGATATTAATCATGCCCAACCTATTTAGAGCCTTTGTGAAAATATTTCCCAATTGTTCTCCAATTTTCACATAACTGTAGAGATTAAATTCTGTTGTATTTTCTCACAAACGAAATGTCAGTCAATCTCAATATTCTTAGTTCATTCATGAAACACAGGATTAGACGCAATATGAAGAGCAGCTTGATTGTGTCACCACAACTTTGCTGGTATTGAAGTTTTAAGACCAACTTCAGTTAAGAGTTAATATATCCACATGATCTCTATATTTTTATTTTGCACTGGACCGGGACACAACATTTTGGTTCTTACTTTTTCATGAAATCAAATTTCTTCCAACAAAAACATAGTAGCCAGTAGTGGATCTTTGGTCAATCTTAGAACCTGCCCAATCTGCATAAGAGAAGCATTCGATGTATGTCCATAATTTTTGTACAATATCCCACGTCCAGGAGCTCCTTTGAAATAGTATAGGATCTGTACTAAAGCTGCCCAATGGTGAACTGTTGGGGAAGACATGTATTGACTTACAATACTGGCAGAATGCGCAATATCAGGATAAGTTACTGTAAGATAATTCATTTTCCCAACCAGTCTTCTATACTTCAAGTTGCAAATTAGGAAGCATTGGAGTACTGATTGACTTAGCTCCCAACTTTCCTTGTCTTAGTTAATAAGTTAAAACACATATTTTCTCTGATATAAGATGTCTTTCTTGCTTTTTATCACCTCAATTCCCATGAAATACTTCAACACCCCTAAATCTTTCGTGTGAAATTGGGTGTGAAGAAATGACTTCAGAGATGAAATCCCCATAGTATTAATGTCAGTAATAACAATATCATCAATGTACACAACAAGGAGAATAATGCTGGATTCAGATTGTTTGTAGAAGACTGAAAGGTCAGACTTGCTCTTTTGCATTCCAAACTTTCCTGACTAAATTTTCCAAACCAAGCATGTGAACTCTGTTTCAAACCATATAAGGACTTTCGAAGACAACACACTTTCCCAGCCCAATTATGAGTAGCCGCCATAGAAATGAATAAGCGAATAGACGCTAATTTGGCTACAGGAGAGAAAGTGTCTGAATAATCCACACCATACGTCTGAGCATAGCCTTTAGCCACAAGACGAGCTTTAAGCCTAGCCACTGATCTATCAGAATTGACCTTGAATGCAAACACCTACTTACATCCAATAACCTTTTTCCCTGCAGGTAAGTTCACTAAATCCCAAGTACTATTAGCATCTAAACCATTCATCTCCTCTGTCATTGCATCACGCCAACCAAGATAGGATGATGCTTCATGAACAGTTTTCGAAAGAGTCAAGAGTCAAGGAAAGCAACAAAAGAACAAGATAAAGAAGACACGCGATCATAAGAAACTAAAGAGCAAATAGGATAAGTGCACTGACGTTTACCTTTGCAGAGAGCAATAGGTAGATCAAGATCACTAGACACTGGATCTGATGTTGTGCCGAACATGCATCAGTAGGGTTACGTTGTCTGGAACAGACTTGGCGAATGGGTAGTGGTGGTGGTGGTGGTGGGGTGGGATCAACATGTGTAGAAATAATATTAGTTGGCTGGTAAATTACATGATAAACTAACATATCATCATCATTTCCCTTACTGAAAGTAATATAAGAAGTGGGAACGAAAGGAATATGTTCCAGGAATGTAACATCAGCCGACACAAGATACTTGTTAAGACTCTGACAGTAGCATCGATACCCTTTTTGTAGATGAGAGTAACCCAGAAAAACACATTTTAAGGATTTTGGATCTAATTTAGTGAAGTGGGGATGAACATCACGAGCAAAACAAGTACTACCAAATATTCTAGGTTCAATAGAAAACAATGATTTAGTAGGGAAAATGACACTATAAGGAGTCTCACCATGAAGAATTGATGAAGGCATCCAATTAATAAAAAAAAGGCTTTGGAGACCGCATCAGCCCAAAACTGTTTAGGAATATGCATTTGGAACAAGAGTGCCCTTGATGTATAAAAAAGATATTTATTTTTCCTTTCAACCACACCATTCTGAGAGGGTATGTCAATACACGAGGATTGGTGAAGAATACCATTCTGAAGCATGTAAGTCTGAAAAAAATCGGAAAAATATTCTTTGGCATTATCACTTCTCAACGTATGCACAAAAACATTAAACTTTGTTTTAATTTTAACACAAAAGGTACTAAAATGAGAAAAGAATTCAGAATGATTCTTCATTAACTAAAGCCAAGTCACACGAGAGAAATCATCAACAAATATAACAAAATATCGAAATCCAGTTTTGGACACTATAAGACAAGGATCCCAAACATCTGAATGAACTAGCTCAAAAGGAAAACTAGCACTCTTATTGACTCGAGAAACTGAAGACCTTAGATGATGTTTTGCAAACTGACACGACTTACAATCTAAAGATGAAACATTCTGAAATTGAGGACAATTTCTTCAACAAAGATAAAGATGGATGTCCCAACCGATAATGTGCCTTAAACAGAGTTAAAACACTTGAACATGCAATGGGTTTGGGCACCTGAATATCTAGAAAATAGAGACTGCATGAAATGAGATGTATGTGACTAAAAAGTGGAGAAGATACTAGGATTACCTGTCATATGATCTGTAGCACCAGAATCAATGACCCATTTTGAGGAAGAGGAAAGAAATGTATCGAGTTTACCCGTCTCACCAATGGCAGAGATAGGTTGAGATGAATTCTTCAATGCTTTTTGGTACTGAGTGAATTGAGCTAATTTATATACAGAAAGTGTAATGTTCTACTCAGAGGATGAGATGTGTGTAGCAGTAGTAGCTGCAACAAGAGTTGAGTGTGACTTCAGAGATTTATTGTGCAATTTTCGGCACGTGAGTTTGGTATGGCCCGGCTCATGACAGTAATACCATACAACTCCCCTTTCATCCTGACTTCGATTGTCCCTACTATCTGTGATTTTGGACATCACTGGAATGACATCTGTCACAATTAAATTCTTTTGCTTATCAGCCATAGAAATAAAACATAATATCCAAACAACACCCCCATAAGTATACAAGTAAACTAATTCTCCACACAATAGTCCACACAAAAGGCCAACAAGTCCATTAACCAAAGTAATCCACCAAATAATTCAGCCTTATAACAAACTCTACAAGCCCAATAAGCAGATTAATCACAAATGACTCAGGCCCAATAAAACCCCAAGTCCAAACAAAATTACCTTTGCAGCAACGCACAGAGACGATGAAAACTCATAGATACCGAAATGAAATTTGCTCTAACCAAGACCAAAAGGGATACACCGGAAACGCGAAATGGAACCTCAAGACGATACTGGAAGTGCGACCGGCAACCATAGATGATGCCTACTATGAATCGCAAAATGGAACCTCAGAGGACACATCGGCAATAGTGAAACGAAACCTCGAATGATCGATTACGGATGCCGATGACTATGAACCAACCATTGACCACAGACGGCGTCGGAAACGTGAGCAGCAACCACCAATGTCGCTGACCACTATGAACATGCTACTGCCGACAAAAGAAGACCGTCGACAGAAGCAAATCCTACCCAACAGACGCAACCTTACGCTCGAAAATTTTGGGGCTCTGATACCATGTAATGAAGAGAGAATAATTTTTATATTTATTCATAGGAGAAGATACATATATATATAGATTGAGAAATCTAAATTAGGAAGAACGAATCCTTATAATTAAGTTAATCCCTATAATTAAGCCTCTATATAATTATTTACACTAATAATTATTAAGCCCTTGTTCATCTCCATTATTTTTAAAATATATTTTTCTCTCTTCTTTTCAACCATTCATTTTTCTAAAAAATAATATTACACTCAAACCCAAAATTTTTCCTTATTTTCTAACCATACATTCTCCATCAATTTACAATTTCAAAATGCATTCTTTCAATAAAATGGGGCTTAAACAGGCTCTAAATATTAAATAAGTACTCTTATTTGAAAGATTTCAACAAGAAAAATTAATAACAAGTATAAAATTCAATTTATATTATATAAATGAACTATTTTAAAGGATTTAATTAATTTGTCGATAATGTGTCGTGTTAGTATTTTTTTAAAAAAATCACGTGTCGGACACGCCAACACTTGTCGCATCGGACACAAGCATTAGGTGGCGTGTATAGTTCTTGGAGATGAAATTTGCACCTGGCATGTGGTAAAATCACACAGAAGCAAATGCATTGCACATTTTTATCTTAACTAATTCACCTGATATTGACATATAATATTTGCCTTTTTATATTAATTACCTTATTTCTCTTCATTAATTTATGTACAGGATGGAGTGACTCTACCTACGACACAGATTACTCTATGCTTTGGTGGAGAGGTGAGGTTTTGGTTTCAGATTTTCAACTTCATTATTTTTATGCCAAGAGAGTACCGAAAATGGAAGGAGCTCTATTTAAAATGTTTTTCAGCATTAGCTGGTGTAATTGAACCCTGTCCTGGATTTTCACTCCAGAAGGTGTAGGATTTATCTTTTTGTACGAACACTGATATATTGTTTCCAGGTTAAATCTGTAATCAACTTCACATCATTTTATGTAACTTGAAGGCATTACTTCATTTCTTTTCCTTTTGTCCTTGTTTTAGTCACTTCATTCTTCAAATTCATACATAGAGCGGGAAACTGTAATTTGAACTTTAAGTTTGTCTCTTGGCTTTGGTAGCTTACTTTAGCATTCAAAGCGATGATAATGCATATGTTTAAAATCATCATATGGTGCAAAGTCGTGTTCCATAAAAATAAAGAAATGCATGGTTGCAGGATCTATCTCGATGTCTTCTCTGGACTCAGAGACATCATCAAACATGGCCACCAATACGTACTGATGCTCTGACAAAGCCCATAGACTATCTGATGCTGAACAGACTTAAAGAGTCCTTCTGCCAAATAAAAGTAAGTTCACCAATGTTTCCCTTGTGGATCTCACGGGTAAAAACAGAATGATATCCTTTACAAATTAGATATCAGTAGCCAGTTGTTTATCTCAACTTTTCTGGAAAAATAGTTGTAGCTGAAGAAAGCTTTTGCTGAATGATTGAATATTGATAGTTTATCTAGGAAGTCGCTATTTTCCCTGTGAAATAAACTTCAAATGCATTCAATTGGTCATCTTCCTGAGCTCTCACTGATTATAACTGAATAATATAGATTTGAATCTACATATCTTTTGTAGGTTATTGACATATAGAAACAAATAGTCAAGTATTTGTTCATTTTCAGGAGGGAGAAGTTGAAGCTGTTGCTACAGTTCATTCATACGAAGATGGCATTCCACCTGGCTCTCATAAAACAAGATTGACTGCTCTTAATGTATGTGTCTCAACACCATCTCAATGGTCTTTTGTGAGACCTGAATCTAGGTTTTAATATTTTATTGTTGAGTCTACTCAAATGATGCACAATTTAAGAGTCTATTTGATTGCTTTTTTGATAAAACTTTGCTAAAAATTTATCTACTTTTCAACTGGTCAAACTTTAATTTTAACCCCTGCATTTCATGGAACCCACAACTTTTATCAACTTTTCAACCAAATATTTATCAACTTTTATCAAAAAATTGGTTAAAACTTTTATAAAAATCTGTCACTCAACCCCATGAATACCATAAGAGTTTTTTCCCATAATATGTGTGATAGGTCATTTCTTGAGGGATAGGTCATTTCTTGAGGAGCATCAATTGTTATTTCCTTCTGATCATGTTTCACAGTTTGAATTGTTGTAGGGGCTGCTAATTTAGTTTTGTTACCGTTCTCAAAGTAGTGGTGAAACCTGAAGTTCGCCATCATTTATTAGATGCCCAAACTTTTATTTGACCATCTTACCCACAGACTATAAACAGAAATGTATTATGTTATGAAGAAATTGGAACTCTGAAAAATTCTTTGTTTTATAGGAGTTAAGAGTAGGAGATTATAGAGAACATTTTTACCTAGCACATATCCTAGTTAGCTAGAAATTAATATTTTTCCTTCCGGTAATACAATTTTTCATTTTTATTTTCCTTCTATAGGTAGGATTATTGTGGCGAAATACCCCCTAACCTTTACCGATTTCGTGCAATACCTCATAACCTTTCATTTTGACATAATATCCCTCATATCAACCAAACCTTGTAGAACACAACTTTTTCATTGCGGAATACAAACTATTTGTCCATTTTTCTCATAAAGTGATTTTACCCTCCATTTTAAATAAACGAAAAGAAAAGAAGAAAAAAATAAAGAATTAATTGCAGCATAGTAAAAAGTGCAAACAAATACTAATTAAAATAATTAAAAATGAAAAATAAAAGAATCTATTCTTCTTCCACCAATCCACTCCAAATTTAAGAAAGACATGGGAGTCTTTCGAGCACCATGTATACTTGACTCGGCGTCCAACTCGTAGAAGTACTTGTCACTGCGTTGATTGGTTTCCGAAACTACCGGAACCTCTAGCTTCTCTGCATCTAATTCCGTCTCCAGAGAGGTTAGATATGCTTTTCTTAAATCCTATATCACCATATCTACCTAAGTTTAAAGCGCCTTGACATGGATAGTGTCCGGATTGAATCGATTCATAGTTAATTCCTTGTAATCATTGTATGAAGTTCCATGGATGGCCAAGCGAGAATGCTGTTGAAATCCGAATAAAGAACCAGAAGATACAGGGTCTTGGTCGTGTACACTTTAAGAGTTGAATGAAAATAACTTTTAGGTTTTTTGTAATGTAGTGAAGACATCAAGAAGTGCAGTTTTAAAGCTAATTGGAAATGTTCAGCAAAAGTCAAAGGAGAAAAAGTTGAGAGAAATGTGAAGAAAATGGCAAGAAAAAATCTCATTTTCCCCATTGCATAGTGAAGAGCATGAAGCAAACAAGAAACTAGTAGATCTTTTGAGCCACATGGGAGAGGGTTAGATTTGAAAGAAGGGATAAGGTGGTGGAGGTGGGGTGGGGTGGGGTGGGAGGTAGGCGGGTTGTTTTTAAATTATTTTAATTAGGATTCGTTTGCACTTTTTACTATACTGCAATTAATTCTTTATTTTCTCTTCTTTTCTTTTCGTTTATTTAAGCTTGAGGGTCAAATCCTCATTTTACAAGGCTTTATGAAGAAAATGGACGAAAAGGTTGTATTCTGCAACGAAAAGATTGTATTCCGCAAGGTTTGGTTGATTTGAGGTGGAATTGCGCCAAAATGAAAGGTTGGGGGGGTATTACACAAAACTAGTAAAGGTTAGGGGATATTTCACCAATTTCCCTAAATAACCCTTTAATTGGATGAATAATTTAAGTTCAGCCTAAATTTCTACTATGGGTAATCAGAAGGAAAATTAAAAAAGAACTAGTTTTTAAGTGCCATATGGTGAGTTCTGATAATTTCTCGAAACAGGTTCCTCCTATGGGTTTGTTCTACCCGATGCTTTTGGTTCCAGATGTGTATCCTCCACCACCCCGTTCTTGGTGAGTTTTGTGTTTCTATTTTGTAGATTTGTTTTATATAATTAGTTCTTCTGATTCACTTCTCCATCTTGAACAAATTTCTGTTCTTCCCAGGTTTAATGATTATGAGGATATGCTGGATGAGACATGGGACTTTCCTAGAAGAACTGACATGTCTGATGGCAACTTCCCTGGCAGCAGTGGATATTTCCCTATGTGGGAAAACTACCCGATATTTCAAACAAAGCTAAAGAAAGAGGATAATATTGGTCTTGCAGATGCTATTACAAAGAGTATTCTTTCAACAGGTAGATTTTAATTTCAGTTACGCTCAAGTGTTTTACATTTGATTTGCTTCTGTTTGACGACTTTGGATTCCAAACTGTCAGGGCGTATAGACCTACAGAGAAGGTTGTTCTGTAGCATGCAACTGGTGAGTTCTACCCTCCATAAGCTCTTCAAGACTCTGCTTAAGTACTGCACAATTTTATTTTTTTATTTTTATGACTTGATTTGGTTTTTCAGATAGGTGGAGTAGCTTTGACTGCGGGTCTTGTTCCTGCTGTGGAAGAGAGGTTTATTATTTATAGCTTAAAAATGAAGTTTTCTTGTGCTAATGCTATGATTGGATAAATATGCGCAAATGGCAATTGTTGAACCCCTGTCCAAAGTTCATTTAAATAAGATTGATTCTCTTTTCCAGCGTATTTTCAGCACTCGCCTTTTCGAACAAGCATGGAATTACTTTTTTTTCGTGGGATTAGGGAATACGGTCATGTTAATTGGATGAATTATGTTAATTTCTCTTTGTTTCTTTAAACCTTGTATTTTCTTGCAGAGTACTGCATGCAATTCCTTCACACGAAGCTATAGATACTGTAGAGGTTGGTCACCTTATGCTTCTTTGTATACTATGAACTATTTATGGAATTCTGCCTTTTGCATTATTATGAAATTCTAGATAGCTGGCGACCTGTTTCAGTACTGGGTGTTTTAATATTATGCTTTCAGGTAGTTTTACTTGCTTCAGTAACAGGTTGCAGTTCCACATCCTACGCTGACACCTTTACCATATACATCATATTCAAATTGGCTGTCAAAATTTTTGGACATGATATTTAAGTAATTCCATAAAAGCTAAGAAAATCAGTGAACAAAACAATTATAAATAAATAAATTGAAACCTCTATCCTCTATCACGATAATGTACTTTCATTATTTTTTGGCCTTCTCTTTTATTTTTGTTTGCCCAGATTATAACCTAACAAAGAACTTCAGGACATTGTAGGCTATCTTTAGATTGAAGCCAATTATTTAACCTTACAAAGATAGCAAAATCGTGAAAAATTGAGCACATCTCTTAGTTTTATGGCTGCCTTAAAAGTGCCAACAACTTTGATGATTATTTTGTCGATGCATCTTGCTGTTATTTTGTTTTTCTTGTATTTTAGTTATTTTTATAGTACTTTACAATTCCTTCTTTTTTGGCTGTTAGATGACTGACATTATGTCACATTTTCAGGTTCTGCAATCAAGATCAAATCCGACTTTTGTAGCATGGAAAGGTGGAGCAGTAAGTATTTTCTTTGCATGATGACATTGATTGCTCAATGTGCCAACCAAGTATTTTCTCTTATATTCTGGTTTTATAGACAATGAATGAGGTGCGCAAATTCTTAAGTTTCCCTTCTGCTTATGCAAATCACCCTTGCCATTTATTCTTATTATCCTTAAGGAATTTTCAAATTATCCTTTCCCTTCCCATGGTTTGATTCGCTGCATATTGGTCCCTTCTAATTATTCTAACTGTGTTTATGTTCTCTGTGTAAAGTGAGTCAAGTGAAATTGTATCTTTATCATTGGAAGTAGCACCATGAAGTCTTAAGGAAAAAGTGGCCCTTTCCTTTATCTAATTTCTTTTAAACAAATGAGTCAAGTTGAACTCTAACATAGCATTAATTGGCATAATCGCTTCATTCATGACAGAGTATACCTACACAGGATTTAACGTGGTCATTCTCCATGTAATTTTGTTGCAGATACTTGGCATCCTTGATTTTACACGTGATGCCTGGATACATCGTGAGGACTGGATCCAAAATGGGATTCACGTTGGAAGTGGAAGAAAGTACAGAGACTCTTATTTTCTCCAAGCGCAATCAATGTGCTACATAAATTCATAAAAGGTAAATTTGTCCTCTTGCTCCTGGTTTGAGCAGCTTCAGGACTGTACTATTACTGATTTGTTTTTTTGGCTACCTCAATAACTGCATTTCTAGACGTTAAGAAGTTCAATTTCTTTAAACCAGCTTCAGATCTGCCAAATTCCTGATTTTATAGTCACAATAAAAAAATGTTTAGAATTCTTGTATAGTCGTCTAGTATTTGTCCTCCACAACATAGAGTGTCGTCACATTGCATTTTCCATTTCTTTTCTGTCATTCTAACATCCTTGATGGTGAAATGCCTGACAGAATCGGAAGAGTGCTTGCATAACTGCTGGTGAAGATTTTAATTTAGAGAAATGTTGTGTTGATACACCCCTGAAATTCGTATGCATGAAATGAACTCACTTCTGTTTCACGAAGCTCGTGGTGGATCCAGAAGTCTGTGAATCAAGGCGAATATGGAAACCGGGATTCAGGTACTGTTTGGTAGGACTAGTTGGCCTCTTTCCTGGTGTGAAATTCTAGTGACATTTAATCAAAACGTGGAATCAAATCTTTTTGCATAATCCTGTTGACTCTTTAAAATCGGCTGTTTAGCCCAAAAAATGTCTGTGCAATTGATCTAAGCTTTCTTGGTTGTCAACTCGGTTTAATAATCTGGCGAGATCAAAGCCAAAATCAACTTTTTTTTTTTTTTTTTCTTTTTTGGTGTTTTTCGTGTTCTTTCTAACAACGGGTCACACGCACAATATACGATTCACTGTGAATGTAATTCAGGAACACTTGTGCAATTTATATGTCTACGCTGAAGATCGAAGATGAGTGGTTGACTATTGCATGAATCCCAGCAATAAAGTGAGGCCAAATTGAGGTCGTGTTTGATATAGATTTTTTAGAATAGATTTTGTGAAAATACGTATTTTTTTGAAAATGTCCAGTAAAAAGTAAGGATGAGTTATGGCTTCACGCACAAAATTATTTTATTTAGAAAACTTGTGATTGAAAATATCAGGTTGCGTTATAATGTGCATATGTATAAAATCCCACATCGGAAAATGGAAGCAATTTGGCCGTGTCTAAACAAGGCTTGTGAAGATGAAAAACTGATAAAAGGGTTGGTTGGCTAAATATGTTATGTTAACTCTAGTTAAGACATTATTTGAACCTCAATTTTTTGATCAAATGAATTTTTTTGTAATAGTGAATTTTGTTTATTTATTTATTTATTCATTTTAAAAATGTAGTGGTGGATCCGGTTCCAATATAATCGATTCAAACAATGAACCAATGATTTGTTTGATAATAAAATAAATATTTTTTAATATGTAATCAAATAGGAATCGAACTATTCAGTTCTAGTTTGGTTCTGGTTCCTTTATTTAAATTTTCAAATGATAAATACAAATTAAAATTTATCACTATATTCATAAGTTAGTAACATATGTCTAAATAAATAAATAAATAAATAAACATTGAATATTTAGCAAATTCAATTTCAAATTATCAATCATCAATTGAATTGTATAATAAAATGCATTCACAAAAGTTCAAACTAACACAAAGATAGTCATTATTTGAATATACAAACATTAAGGTCCTGTTTGATAGCATTCAAATTCCATGGAAAATTCCATTTTCCCACTTTGGCCTGTTTGATAGCATATATTTTCCATG
>CAIGRP010018097.1:0-12160 GCA_903798385.1 Fraxinus cuspidata
AAATGAATTCAAAATTCAAAACATAAAACTGAAACACAAAGAGAAAAGCTCTTTATATTTGCTACTTTAATAATATATTTTAAGTTTTGTTAGCAAGTGATGCTTTACATCAGCAGCTAATGTTTGATGGTTTTGCATTGAAATTTGTGTGTTTTATGCTAACCGTGCAAGCAATCACTCGTTCATTTATAAAATTTTTATAAGATAAATAATTAAACATAGCTCGAAAAAATGCCTATTCAAATTTGAAACATTAGATAATTTTTAGATTCAAATTTTTTTTCTACCCACGAGGAAATTAGAAGTCGATTAAAAAAAAAAAGGACTTCATAAAATTTACAAGAAATCTCTAAAGTGGAAGAGGAAAAGATCGAATGGTAGTAGAGGCTTGGGTATATTCTTGGAGTACTTGTCCATTCTCAATCCTGAGGTCGCAAAAAGCTCATTAGAAAACCAATTGCTCATTTTACTTTTAAAGATAATGTTAGTCGTTTTGCACATTCAAAATCTTTTTTCTACACGTAAAGAATCATAGTACACTAAACTAAGCACGTCCAAAATCAATATCTTATAATTGAATATGATTTTATTTTTCTTGAAAAGAAATATGTGATTACATTCGTCAATTATACTGACCAACCTCGTCTAAAAGATGCGTCTAATGTCGCTTCACGTAAGTCTAATGTCGCTTCACGTAACTACTTTGTATAATAGATATTTTCTCTACATGAGTAAAGATGTCATTTGAATTCATTGACAATTGCAAAGAAAAATTGGAGTGGTGATTTATACCAAACTTTCTTGATATTGGAAGTTATTTACACGTTTAATACACTTCTAAAAGAGAATTTTTAAACAAAATTAACACGATTCCTTAGACAAAAAGTCACAATAATCTACTCTTTGCAAATTAAATCGTTAGGTAAAGTTGCTGTGCATAGTAAATGAACCTCATTCAGCAGTAATGAATATAATAACAATAATATGGCCTTAATAGTAGTTTAATTAGGGCCGTTCGGCAGGATTTTTAAAAGCTCAAAACTTACTTTTGAGATTAAAAAATTATTTTTGAACATATATAGATAATTTTCTAGAAGTGTTTTTTGTAACTGTGAAATAACAAATAAGATGATTTAAGTTGGAAACTCCTCTATAAAAAGTAAAAACTTTCATCAAACGGATCCTTAATATAAACATTTCTTAATCTCCTTGTTTTCTTTCATTTTAAGGTGGCATGGGATTCTCTTTATTTGGAGAATGTACGTTAGGTATGGATAGCATTAAAACCGGTCAAAATCTTGGGCAGGAGCTTGAAAATTATTGCCTGAGCCGGAATGGACTATTCAGGAAAAAAATTTTAAAAAATAAACTAAGTCACTATTTGATAGTGATTAAAATCATATTTTTAATAGGTTTTGCTAAAAATTAATGAAATGCGTGTTTAAAATGTTGTGGAACTTAAAAAATATGTGATTGAAATTAATTGTTAAATTTGACTTAAATTGAAATTTGAATTTTCTTCCGTACCAAACAGGGAACATGCTTGCGTGTAGCTTTACTAAACCAAGGTTAAGGAACCCTTGTATTGATTTGACAAAGATAAACAATTGGAGGGGAAAGAATGACAAGTAAAAGGAACAAGAAGACAAGATGTTCTTAGTTATATGGGGTGATCACTTCTTGTGTTGGACCATCTAGTCTAGAAGTTTAAATAGTGAAAATAAAATATTTATTTAATTAAATTTTTATCTTGAACGTGCTCTGCATATAGGTCAAAGTCATTTTTTTAGGTCATGTTTGTTTCGAATTAAAATCAGATTTTAATCTAAGTTAAAGTCAAACAATCAATATCAACCACATCTTTCATGGATCCCACAACTTTTCAACCACACATTTCAAAAAATTATATCACAATCTATTAAAAATCTAATTTTAATCTCCACAAAACACCCATAATTCTTAAAGTGATAGTTTTACTTCTCAAAATTGGGTTGATGAGACTACATGGTTGACTCCATTGTCCCAACTTTGAGTGCTCCAGCATCGATAGCAGAATGGAAAAAGCATCACGATCCAGTTGCATTTATCAAGATAATCTTGCTCGTTCTTTCGCTCTACAACAAGTTTAGCTATCGAGAGTCACTTCATCCTACCAAATATACCTTATATAAACACATTCTCTACCAATTCAAGGCAACAAGAAAGTAATAAAAGAATAGTAATTGATGTCAACGTCAAAAAGAGACACATTTATTTATGTATATTATGTGTCCAACAACCTAGTCGCAAATTAAAAGTAATTTAGATAAAAACAGTATGAACTTTAGTTTGTAGAAAATGTTGGCAATTAGAATCGTGATTTTCTTACACTTAAGAATTTATGAAGAATCTTCTTTAAAAAAAAAAATGATTTCTTGTCAAACGAAATCAAGACTTTTGTGGTTTATCCCTTTACATGTGCCAAGAAATGCAATTAATCCCATTTAGTCCTAACTCAATTTCTCTTGCTTCTTTGACCAATGTATTAAAAAGTTATTTCGTTTCATATTGTTAAACCTTTTGCCTTTACCTAATCCATTAATATTTTACTCATGCTTGAGAGTATCTAGAAGAGATAGACCTCTAAATAGTGAGTTTTGTGATACCAAAAAGATTTAAAGACCATAGTTATTGGAGGTTCGAAGAAACATGAAAATACAAATCAAATTAAGTCATATGAAAGATTTCACACGTACTTGAAGACTTTGAAAAAAAAAAAGTTAGTCCATATAGAAAAAAAAAAAAATCCATGTCCCGCTGCTCTGCCCCTTGTCATAGTTAATTGTAACATCAACAATTCTCGACTTGATATCATTTTTTTAACATAGTATCGAGTTATGTTTTGTTAATACAATGACATGACCTTTAATCGAACGTGGCATCCATACTAGTACCAACACCAGCCATTTCAAGGATCATTTCACAACTAATGTCTAACCATATTTTGAGATCGAACTAATAAAATAAGAGAATTCACACACAAAAAAAACATATATGGCTCTAGCAAAGAAAAATTAGTCGCTAATGCCATAGTCTCTGTCACACTTAAAGGCATCGCCCACAAAAAGTCAAAAATGAATGTTATCGACATAGTACAATTTCGTCAACCACGTTATAAAAAATCATCCGATAGAAAAATTTTTTGGTAACTTTCGAGAGTGTTAGCGTCATTATTTAGTGAAAATGAACTATAAGTCTAAACTGAAGAGAGTGGTCATCAACGAATTAAATTGCATGTTCTTTTGTCGGATGCCGGTTGCAACTTGCAAATCTCCCTATTTAGTATATCTTTCCAAGTTTAAGCTATGTTTACATCCACAGACATATCAATTTGCCTGCATTAAAGATTCGTTAATGTTAAGTGCTTATTTTTATTTTATTATATTAAGGATCCACTAGTCTTTAGGAATCAAGCAGATATGAAAGAAATATGAAGGGAAAATATCTAAGAAAAATTATTTCGTTCACATGTAAATTCATGTGCAAAATTGGATGAAAGGATTCTAGTTATTGATTATGTTTCAAAATCTATAAATAAAACTTTGCCTTTGAACAGTCCATATATGGGCATTGACTCGTGTCCCAGCTAGTGGGACCACTTTCTTTTAATCTATTTTATTGAAGTTTTTATATAATTCAACCTCACTCTTTTCAGGTCGATATGAAATTCTCGTTCAGACTTTAACTTAGTACACTTGACTTTTTAACCAAAAAGCGTGTTCCTTTCCAATTTTTTAAGAAAATTTTCTTCGATTTTATCAAGTGTTTATTGGACCAGGTTATGCTAATTCTTAGTGTAGTATGGGTTTGGGATAATATTAGACATATTAAGTGAATGAGTTCACCTTAATAATCCTACACATACATTACTGGATGATAGAATGGAGAGAGGTTTCAATGACGATCTATCTATGAGTCGGATTACGTTGGGGTTACAATCGTTCTCTATATTATGCACGGAATGAGAGATTTAAAATTTTAAACTAACATTACAACCTTCTTTATTATAGTGAAAATTGCCGATACAAGTATACATAAGTCTTTCATTGAGAGTAGACTATTATACATTTTTCCCAAAAAAATCCAGGTTTCTTTTGTGGTGTAAAGCTCATCTTTTAATTAAAACTCACCTAACACAAATATTTTTATATGCTAATCAATTCTCCTTCAATTTGCCAACTGCCAAAAGTACCAAACATAATTCAACCTTAGCTGATTCCCATGTTCTTGAGACAAAAAACTAGATCATCGTCAATATTAAGCATGTGCACTGGTCTGTACTGTTCCTTTTATTTTGGGTACATCGAAAACTCGAATAAACAGAACTGGACAGTACAATGAAGGAGAAAACGATTTTTTTTTTCCTTTATACTATCGAGTCGTGTTCGTGTACTTGCAGCTCTTTTGTCACTTGTCAGTAACTAAGTATAACCTCTGATAAATTTGACTGCCTTTCTTAATTTATAATAACATTATTATACGATAATATATGTCACTAATTATGGTATTTGATTAATAAAATGTTTAGTGGTGTGTACATATATATTATTGATCGTGGGTTCATGTTCCAACTGCCGAGCCAACATCAATAACTAACCAACTTCTGCTAATGCATATATA
This sequence comes from Fraxinus cuspidata, assembly GCA_903798385.1. Lineage (NCBI taxonomy): Eukaryota > Viridiplantae > Streptophyta > Magnoliopsida > Lamiales > Oleaceae > Fraxinus > Fraxinus cuspidata. The sequence goes on from CAIGRP010018097.1 coordinate 4,660, forward strand.
ATTACAAAAGATCAAAGATTATTGGTTAATACCATTAAAATAATAGCTTGTCACCTTGATGTGTTTGATAGCGGCTATTGAATAAAAAAAATAAGAACACGCGTATTTGTGGATAAACCCATTGTCGTGCTTTAATTTCCATGAAATGACAAGTAGGGCACATTCGGCATACGTATTACATGTGACTAACTAGACTGTAAAATAGACAAAATTTAACCGTGTTTAATGAAGAGGAAATTATGTTGGAAGAATGAACAAACCACGAAATTATAGTCGTATATTCAAATTATGAAAACTACGTTCGTTTTTCGTTGTAAATCTCTTTCTTTCACACACTTTATATCATGTCTCAAGCCCCAACTCCTAAATTCCTTTATATATTATAGAAATGGTGTAGTGACGAACCCTAGAACATGGAGGGCCTAATGGCCCCTAGAAATCCTAGTCGACTTACTGCATGCAAGTAGTTGTGCACTGAAATAAAAAGTGTACGTTACGATTAGACTACAGATAATCCATTAAAGTCCACTTGTTAGTTAGGAGTTGACTTTTAATCCCATAATCTGTGAAGCGACAGGATAAGCACTTGGAGCAAAAGCTTTAGTGGCATTGAGATAAACCACTAATTGTATACTTTTCGTACACATATTCATTTATCATTTGGTAGTGCGAGCTAAACAAGGAACATATACATACATATATATATGTATGTATGTATGTATACAGAGTTATACATGCCTGTTACGCGTTGTTGCTTGCATAATCTGTGGGCGAAAATAAGCACTTTTTTTGGTTTATGACGGACACACGGATATAAGTAAATTATAATTAGATGGTAGAGTCGGCTCTTTCTCAAGATGGAATATTGGAACGCATATGCATCAATAAAGGTGTCACTTTGCGACCATTTTAGCTTTGATGGAAATTGGAAGGACAGCAACACGTACAAGATATTATACGTACTGTGTCCCTCTTTGGCGGAGATTAAAATCAGAGTTTTAATAAATTTTGATAAAAGATGATAAAATGTGTGTGGTTGAAAAGTTGTGGTATCCATAAATTATGTAGTCAAATTAGTTATTGACTGACTTATATTAAAATCTAAACTTTAATCATTACCAAGCAGAGACTATATATCCGATTTGATACACGATCATTCATCAACCAGGTATGCTATATAACGTGCAGTCTTCCTTAACAAATAAACTGTTAAGGTCTTGAGTTTAATACTTCTTCAAAAGTAATCGAAACAAACATTTCACAAATTTTCTCCAACTTATGGCCTTTTGCAATTTGGTCTCTATTTTGTTTTCATAGTCAATTAGAAATCAAATAAAGAGGAGGTATGTGACAAGTTCAGAGTCCATTGTCACATTGTAAAATAAGACCCCGTGCAGTGTTGCTTAAATTTTCAATAAAACTTTAATTCAAAGGAAAAAATTAATTTAACCATACATTTTATGGGATCCACACTTTTCAACCACATATTTCATCAACTTTTTCATAATCTACTAAAAATTTTATTTTTAGTTACACCAAACAGGACTACTTTTTTCTAATATTTCATCAATAAATGTATTGTGCGACCGAAAGAAGTCTATTTTGAGAATAAGACATTAGTTTCTTGTTATTTTATTAATATTAACAAATATCTGTCTAAACAGTTTTGTTTCAAAGAGAAGATGGCATCCCATTACACACATATATATCCACTATTAGTGAAATCTTGGATGTCATCAATGACATTAGGTTTATCATTTGTCCTAACTTAGAGATATAAAAAAATAAAAAGTCTTCATGCAAGTTTTGCCTTTCGACTTACCCAACCCTGTTTCTCAATTCGATTTAAGACCGGCTACTAAATAAGTTAGGGACCATGTTCCAAGAAGTCCATCAGTTGAGAACAAATAGTGCGATTTTCTCTTTTGAATGACTCAAGACCATAGTGGTTTGTATGTTAAGGAAGAAGTAAAAGACTCGACTTTATCAAAAAGAAAAAGAAATTTGTAGTGTCCAATTTATTCAAGAAAAATTGCATTTGTACAGAAAATCCCCCCACTGGAATGCAACATATACTCACATGGGGGTGGACCCATGTGAGTTAAATATTGCAAAAAAAATAATGGGCCCCACCTATATGTGCATGTTCTGTACACACAGCAAAACTCTTTATTCAATACGGTATCGAGCATGGTCTAAAGAGATTATCAACCATCGTTGTCATTCTTCTTTTCTAAGAAGGTCCCTGAAAGCACTGGTGGTTAATTCTTTCGGCCGTGTGGACCGCTGCTAAAAAAACCAAAATTGGATGGCATGAAGCAACTTTTCTATGTGTCCCATTGAGGGGCTGCTATATATTTTGTATTGTTTCATTGACTGTCAGCAACAATGGCCAAACTGTATGATTGATAGATTAACAGTTAGACGAGCATGTTTAGTACATGATTCAACAGTAAATATAGACAAAGATTAATACGTTATTACAAATGAAAGGAGCAGGCAGAGACAAGAGTGGTCATACTTTTTTGCAGAGGAAAATGGCAACTTCAGACTACAATAATCTTGGGATCATAATAAACAAATGTCATGTGTTTGGTTGGAGGGTAGCCAGACATGGTGTTGTACTGTTGCTATTGAATTGTCGTGCGGGACGATGATTATCGTCTAGATTGAAAGAATTAAAGAAGCCAAATGTAAAAGGATTATCGTCTAGATTGAAAGAATTAAAGAAGCCAAATGTAAAAGGATTGTGAGTTATTCTAGTCAAATTCATTTCAACGTATGAAAGAGTCTTATACGACGTAATTTGTATTACTTTGTGATCATACATGTTGAGTTGTTCAAAGAATAAATATCCAACGTAGTAAATATTGAAATGTTAAGATGAATGTGCATGTGGTCAAATACAATAAAAAATGAGAATATAAATACCACAAACATAGACATTGCTTGTTGAAGCTATATTGTAATATGTTTTGTGTAAATATAACAAATTTTTGTTAAGTAGAGTAATTCGATATTAGTACGGCAAATGGAGGATTCCGTATGATCTAATCGTTTTACATCTTTCACTAAGTTTAATAATTAACTTTGAATTTATTGTCGACAAAATTAATATGTCGTCCTATTTTCTTTGGAGTTGACTATTTTAATCAAGACTTGGAGAAAAAAGGAAAGTAATGGACCAACCCCATTAGAGTTGAGGCACTAATTTCACTACCCTTAAATTCTAAATCTTATTGGTTCTTAATCTAAACCCACCCTCCAATTATATGTCACCTTTTTGATTTTCAACCCCACACCTCCACCATCTATGTCTCTATTTCTTATAGCTATATAGGCAGACCAGACCATTTATATTTGTCACGTCACATGTCATACTAATATGAATACATTGTTTGTTTTTTAATGTCAATCCCAAGTGCCCTTACCACGAATATACCACGTGGTCTTCTAGTACATGTCTAAGGTGGACCTCGTAACCCTCCAACACCGAAATTTTCTTTGTCTATTTAAATTCCATTTTCTCTTCTCACTTCTCCCCCCAAAATTCACTTATTCTTCTCTCAAATTCTGGAGATAAGGAACCAAATTTTCTGCTTATTTTTCTCTTCTATTAGTACAACGTTGACATAAACAAACTCAAGATTATGGCTTCTTCTATGGCATATACAAACTCAAATTTCTACTCTAAAATGACGAGAGAGAGGATTCACTGTGCTTTGAACTCTCCTTCTGTGCTCACTTTCCCAAAACAGCCCTTGCAAACAGGTGTTATTACACCGACGAAGAAGAAAACAACTCACCCGCCGGCGCCGCAGGAGCCGCATTGGAATATATTACAGAAAGCGGCGGCAAAGGCTTTAGATGCTGTGGAAGCCGCCTTGGTTTCACGTGAGTTACAGCATCCACTCCCTAAGACTGCTGATCCACGTGTTCAAATTGCTGGAAATTTCGCACCTGTGGCGGAGCAGCCGGTGAAGCATGAACTTACTGTCACTGGAGTAATCCCGGAATGCATAAATGGAGTTTATGTGAGAAACGGTGCTAACCCTTTACATGAACCTGTCGCCGGCCACCACCTTTTCGACGGCGACGGCATGATCCATGCAGTGACCATTGACGGTGGCAACTCGGTGAGTTACGCTTGCAGATTTACAGAAACACAAAGGCTGGCTCAAGAAAGTGAATTAGGCCGGCCAGTGTTTCCCAAAGCCATCGGAGAACTTCACGGCCACTCTGGCATCGGCCGGCTGCTTCTCTTCTACGCCCGAGGCCTATTCGGGCTAGTTGATCACAGCCAAGGCACCGGAGTAGCCAACGCCGGTTTAGTTTACTTCAATCAGAGACTCTTAGCCATGTCTGAAGATGATCTTCCCTATCAAGTGCAGATCAAGTCCTCCGGCGATCTCGAAACAATTGGCCGATATGACTTTGATCACCAATTGAAAAGCACCATGATCGCTCACCCCAAGATTGATCCTATCACTGGTGAGCTCTTCGCTTTAAGCTACGACGTCATTCAAAAACCATATCTCAAGTACTTCAAATTCTCCACCGACGGAAAGAAGTCGCCGGACGTCGATATTCAGTTGGATGTTCCGACGATGATTCATGATTTTGCGATCACTGAGAATTACGTCGTAATTCCCGATCAGCAAGTGGTGTTCAAGCTTCAAGAAATGATTAAAGGTGGCTCCCCGGTGATTTACGACAAGAACAAGAAATCAAGATTTGGGATTTTATTAAAGAATGCTAAAAATGCAACGGATATTACATGGGTGGATTGCCCGGAGACTTTTTGCTTTCACTTATGGAATGCTTGGGAGGAGCCAGAGAGTGATGAAATCGTCGTCATTGGTTCTTGCATGACTCCACCAGACTCGATTTTCAACGAATGCGACGAAAATTTGAAGAGTGTTTTGTCGGAAATCCGCCTGAATTTGAAGACCGGTGAATCGAAAAGGCGGCCTATCATTCAATCCTCAGAACAAATCAACTTAGAAGCCGGTATGGTGAACCGGAACCGGCTTGGTCGGAAAACCAAGTACGGTTACCTTGCGATTGCGGAACCATGGCCTAAAGTTTCAGGATTGGCTAAAGTCGACCTCTCGACTGGAGAAGTTCAAAAATTCATCTATGGTGATTGTAAATACGGGGGCGAGCCGTTCTTCATACCAAAGGATTTGACTTGTGATGATGAAGACGACGGGTATATTCTTTCATTTGTTCACGACGAAAAGACATGGAAATCCGAGCTGCAAATTATAAATGCTATGACTTTACAATCTGAAGCCTCTGTAAAGCTTCCATCAAGAGTCCCATATGGGTTCCATGGGACATTCATAAGCTCAAAAGACTTAGAAAATCAAGTGTAGTACGTATATGTCTTATGGAGGAGGGATAGGCCAGAGGGATCGTAGATTAGAAAAACGTCCCCGGATTCTTCTTTCAACAGCCTTTTCGAAAAAGAAAATTCTGCCTTTCTTAGGGTAGATTTTACTGATTATTACTGTGCTTTTTAAGAGCCAAGCTCGTAGCTTTGATGTATGTAGAGTCAATGGAGCTCAGCTGGTTTATGTTTCTTTTTGCGTTCTACCCTTTAATGAGATGCCATAAATATATATTGAACAATTGATTCTCATCTCTACTTTACTTCACTAGCATGTTCGATATGGAATTTTAAAAAAAGATGGCATACTGTTATATATAAGCTTTCAATACGTCTTACCAATTAATTCATTGGGAAATTTACAATTAACAATATCCATAAACAAATATTATAATAATATTGGAATGTGAAATCCGTATCTTGTTTAGGTTTCTTTTTCAGAAGATATAATTAGTTTCCTGTTTAATCGCATAGAATTGTAAATGCACCTTTCAAATCAATCTACTAATCTTGTTAATAAAGGTCAACGCTAGGGTTTAAACAAATCTTACCCTAAAATTAGGTCTACAAATAGGAGTAAAAGTAATCATGTTGTATGTGCAGTTTTTTTTATTTACAACACTTGACATGACTGTATTGGAAGATAGAAAAAAATAATCATTCAAGTTTGGCCACGTCAATTTTTGTATCAATTTTGTCATAATTTTTCTATACTTCATGATTTATTGGAGTAAAAGTACACATCACTTAGGCCCTGTTTGACGTGTACAATTTTTCATGGGAATTGAAAATTCTTTTTCATTTTCTACATTTTTGGTTGTTTGATAGCCAATTTTTTCTAGGCAATTAGTTTTCCAACTTCACCTCACGTGACAACATTTTCCTTGAATTTGTTTTCCCGTAGTTTTGGTGGTTTTTCAGGTTTTTTTTTTTTAAATGGAAACAAATTTTATCTCCAATTGTAAAAAAAAAAAAATCTCTTTAATGGACAATTTCCATTAAAACGAAGCTAAACGAATACCAAAAGATCTAAAATTTCAATATTTTCCACGTGAAAAATTATATTAATCAAACACAATTAATTGACAATTTTCAGGAAAACAATTATAGGTAATTCAATCTTTTGGAATACATTTTCTTTCCATCCAAATTTCATTCTTGCATTCAAACGGACACTTGGACCTGTTTGAATTGGCAAGAATTCCATGGAACTTAGAAATGAAATTTCATCTTCCACCATTTGCAATGTTTGATTGGCATAATTTTCTTGGCAATTCATTTTCCATTTTTTCCTTCACACGTTTCTAATGCCTTGCTTTTGTGGAAAATCAATTCCCACCAATTTGGTTGGATTTGGTTTTTCCATGTAACCTTTTTTATTTTATTTTATTTTATTTGCAATGGAAACAAATTATATCCCTAATTGTAACAAATTTTATTCCTTTAATGAACAATTTTCATGTAAAATAAAGCCAAACGAACACAAAAAAATTCAAAATTTTAAAAAATTTCAGGTGAAAAATTATAGCAATCAAACACGCTTAATTACCAATTCTTTAGAAAACAAGTTTTAGGCAATTACTGTCCCTAACGAACACCAAAAGATCCAAAATTATACTAATCAAACATAATTAATTGACAATTTCCCAAGAGAACAATTCTAGGCAATTCAATTTCTTGAAAATCATTTTCTTTACACTCAAATTTCACTCTTGCAATCAAACGGACCATTAATATTTATGCTTAATATAAGGTGGTTTTATTACTCGTCCTTCATGATGAGCATTATACTATCGTAATGATAAATCGAATAATATATATATTAATATTAAGCTTTTGTTTGAGCCATATTAAAATTTTCATTCTCATTATTTTACTCATTTTCAACCACACATTTTTCAATAAAATAATATTTTTTATCACATCAATAACTTTTCTTTTTTTTTTCAACTATACATTCTCCATCAATCTACTATCTCAAAATACATTCTTCCAAAATAATGTGGCTCAAACACACCCTTAAAATACAAAATAAATCTCTTACAGCATCTTGTCTAATCTTCTAATCTTGACTGATCATACCCGATCCCACTCGAGCATCTAGGAGCC
>CAIGRP010018114.1:0-11021 GCA_903798385.1 Fraxinus cuspidata
TTTTTTAAAAAAATTGTACACGTCACAAGTTGTTTGTGTACAATTTTTAACTCCGCCTACTCGTAATTGAAGTAGCCGGTCCCAAGTCCAGATAAAGGAGGAGGTTTGTTTATCTTTTTTTTTTTTTATTATTATTACTATTTCAAAAAAAGAAAAATATTTTGAAAAATGTATATTTAAAAAATATTTAGAAAATGTGTGTGTGTGTGTATTAGGTTTAGATTTTAGTATAGTGTTATTAAGCTCGGCTCGGCTCGCCAAGCACCCACGAGCGGCGAGCTCACCCATGTGAATGAGCCACGAGTTCGATTCGACCTATTGCCACCCATATATAGATGCATGGCCTATATGGAGGGGACATGCCTGACCCCATATACAAAATTAAGAGTAAAATGTAATTTCTTTGGTCAAAGAATAGCGTTAGTCCAGCTCTACTTGAGTCCCAACTCAAGCCTAATCTATAAATACACAAATTTTGTTAAAGAGACTACAACTATTAAATATTCTTTGCATGTTATTCATGCAACGTGAATAGTTTATTACCGAATCATGTATTTTATTTAATGCATGTTTGATTAAATTTAACTAAGATTATATAAGTAATATTATAATAGATAATTTGTATTGATTAGAGCTAAATTATTATTATTATTTGTATTTTATTATGCATGTCTTGATATATTGCTTATTCATATTTACAAGAAAAAAATTACTTAGTTTTACCATGAACGAGATGTTATTATCAAAATAAGTAACTTGCTCTATATTTGAATATGTCAATAAAATATTTTAAAACTTATTAATTTATAAATTAATCCAATTATAACTATACTCTTGAAGTTGTGCCAAACGTGGAAGTGAGTTAAATCTAATTTCTTTAGACCCTCAGAATTTTTGGTTGATTTTGCTCACTTTGGATGGGGTTCCTAACTTACTTTGGAATATGGTGGTATAAAAGATTGATGCCTACACCTACTAGTATTTCGAGAACATTTATGTATAGCAGTGTATTATTGATGGGGTATTTCGGCTAAAGTTTTCAATTGTTTGGAAAGACGTGTCGTCAAAGTTCTTTAAAACATTACTCGTTGATGATTTATTAGTTTTTCATTGGTGAATATGTATCATTTGCTTATGCTGATCATGATTCTATCATTTTATATTTTTTAGAGTAAGTATCGATTTTCTATTTGACAAGAAAAGCTACAGCCTACAAAGATTTAGTGTAACATCTTATGGTGATCATCTAGACTTCTTTTACTCTATTGAGTGTCGCACACTATTTATCGTAAAATGCCATGAGCTTAGTCTCCTAAATTCGATTTCTTGTGGCGTGAGGTCATTTAAAATTGTTTAATTTTTAGCTTAACATAATAGCATTTTATGACTCTACCCTTGCATGCATAGACGGTAAATGCTAGTAGCTTTATTGCTTTATATCTTTCTTGAGTCATGCTACTTGTATAATCTCGTTTACAACATGTGACTTGTCAAACATCAAATCCATTTATTTAATAAACTGCTTTTGAAGTCAATTATAAAACTAGTTGTCAACAAAGAATGTACAATTAGCTTTATTAATCTTTCTTTTACAATACTAATTCTTACATCTATTTTGCTACATCTATATCAAGTTTGACACTGTGTGAAGTGGTAGCTTTTTGTACATTAATTTTAAAATCAACTTTTTCAATCAATGACCAAGAATGTACTACTAGTATAATTGTTCTCCTATTTTTCGATCCTTTTTAGGCTATCAAAGGTGCCATGAAGCTTATTCGGACGAATCCATTATTCAGGGTCACATCTTATACAAAATTTACAACCAATCATCCTCGTTTTTGCAATTGAATTCATGTTGTGTGGTGTTACAAAATAATAGTGAATAAATACCGACTTAACATACACCGGATGAACACATACCGACTGTGCAACTAACTTACCGTATGAACATAAATATCGGATAGATACATACCGGCTGTGCAACTAACTTACCGTATGAACTGAATACATATCGACATTGCAACTTACCGTATAAACGGAACACATACCGACAGTGTAACTAACTAACCGTATGAACAAATACCGGTTGGACAGCTAACTAACCGAATTTTAGCCAAAATATTACAAATTAAATAATTTTATTAATCACAATAAAAAAACAGAACAAGTAATATAAATTGCAGGAAATAAAATAATGAACTTTGAAACCAAGGCCTGTGTAGATATATTTTTCTTAAAACAGATTCGCCCCCTCAGCGGAAGTACTTGAGGTTTATTTCGAGAGTCTATTTTTCAGGATACAACAGAAAATCAGTAGAGTCTGAGCACTGTAAATGCTACTATGACGAACTAACTTAGTATTTGAGCAGTATAACCACCAAGACTTCGACAGAAAAATTAAAATTATGGATGCAGACAATAGATTACTAAATATACAGAGATTTTGTTATATGCACATAAGAGGAATTTTTCGTGTATTTGTAAGGGAAGAAGATGTCTAAATAAATAGACGGTAATGTAGAGTTAACAGCCAAAAAGTTATGTCATTGACCACCATTAACTCGACTGTTAATCTCTCCATTAACACATACATAAAATAAAAGTAAAACATGAACTTTCTTAAGGTCCAATTTTTAGTCCATTCGTGTACGCAAGTCGCGCCCACACACAAGTTTAAGGTTAGAAGCTTTTTTCGATCCGTGATTTGTACCCCTTTGCGCATGCATATGGAGAGAGTCTCTATATTACACATGATTATACCCTTCTAAAGTGTAATCATATTTAAAGTGGTCATTACTTTTATCTATTTTCCTATGTCGGATAATTTTAACTATTTTTCTTCAAGACAAAATCTCTTCCAATTCATCACTTTGAACTCTATTTTTTATTCACCCAAGTATCATTTTTGCCCAGTAAATATATAATTTCGATATTCAAACGGAGGAGAATACGAATTAATCACGATCTTTCAAAATAAATAAATGGATTCAACTTAGAATTTATGTCAAAGTCAGCTCTTTAATTTATTAATTTTTTTTTCCAACACGTGGAACCCACGTTCCAAATTTGCAATGCATTCCGTCCAGTTTCTGTAAACTGGATTATTCACTTTATTGAAACTGTCAAAACTTATTTTTTATTAAATTGGGCCCCAATTATAGGGCTGAAGCCATGTGCGTTGTTCCTTTTGATTGATGTAAAGCACCAGACTAGCTGTGGATTCCACTAATTCAATTAGTTAAGGTGTCGAATTATGATTAAGGACATGTTTTAGGGATTCTATCCCTTTAACTTTTGTGATTAATAAGTTTTATGTTCAATGTTTCGAGATAATACGCAACCAAATCAAGAATTTTAAAGATGAAGCTAGATTTATCTAGAAAATATCTATTCCAATTCCATATCAAATATAATCTACGTTTTAGAAATCATTCTCGAACATCTATTCAAAAAAGATAAATCGTCACATGGTCCAATCGAAAATTAAATAGATAAACATGAGCATGAACCAACCAGTCATGAAGTTATTTTAAACCATTTAAAATTTCTAGTTTTTCGAATAATCGGATTGCTTTCTCACTTGTATTCAATTTTTCTGGTCATACGAGCCAATCTAGTTGTGAGATTAGTTTAACATATTCTAGATTCAGACTAGTTATCGATTTTTGTGATTATTATCTATTGAATTTAGTCTCTTCTTCTTAACACGAGCACTAAGCAAGAAAGATACGTACATCATATTAATGTTAGTGGAGTAGTGAACTTCGTATCCAAAACAATTTATTACAGAAAATCGTTTTTCTCAACATTGGACATGAATGAAAAACATTATTGCCGGTTAAACGGAGTTCAACAATTGTAATATCATTAAAATTTTCACATGTACATATATAAAAGATATAATATTATTTTCTCCAATGTGATTTTTCTCGTAAGTAAAATAATGTTGAAGAGAACCAAGATTATTGCCGTTGTAGTTATTGAAATGATGAAAACTTGGCGCCTGAACTGAACTTGTAACAACATGGCTATCATCATAATAACCAATCATTTACAATCTAATAGATGCTTGCACAAATATTTTATCTGATAATGTTGGTTGGTCTTACCTTATTTCAGGTAATGTCGACTCTTTGTCTTTTTTATTTTAGAATTTAAACCGAAAGAATTCTATATTCATTTTAAAATAATATTATCGATCAACAGAGACACAATTTCTAGAGTCGATGCTAGCACAACCTTACGATAAGTCTGGTTACGGCACGATCGTTGATGGACCGGCCACCACACTGCTAGTCAACATGCTATTCAATCCATTGTAATTAATACAAACCCAAACCGTTTCTAAAAAACAGAAAAAAGTTGGGATTTTATGAAACCAATTGAGATGTGGTGTGTCACTATTTTGACTTTAGAGCCCTCTCTATGTGCATTCATTGTGGTTTTCATCAATCATCTCCAGAGTCATAACTAGTAACAGACCCATAAATTATAGTGATGAAATCCATGTCACTCCCTTGTCCCTCTAATTTACGTCGCTGGATAGATCCCTTGGCAACTAATTCTCTTGATAGTACAATAATAGCATCCAAATGTACAAATATCATAGCAAGAGCACGGTGAGTCAAATCGTTTGCAGGTGTATAAACTGCTCGAATAGAAATTATGTACCATTCTTTCGTAGAAGTAGTTCTTTCTCGTAAAGTACCAATTTTAGTATTCAAGGGAGGTTGATAACTGACAGCGGAAGGTAGTCAACCCAATAAGGTTGAAGTTTTGATTTTTGAACACTACATTTACGAGTTGATTTTAAAGGTGAATTAATGGCGGGAATGACTACTTGAAGATGGGACTACATACATTAGAATGATCCGTGAAGTGGGCCAACGGAAAAAAGAGGGCAACCATGAACACTGATTTTGAAGGTGGTGAATTGAATCGATAATGTACTTTTGAATTCCAATCCGCTTGTAGAAGATCCAATTTGTAAGTTTATACTTGCACTCAATCCTTTCAAACCAATTCTATGCGTGCGTTTTACTCAGAATTGTTTACAATATAATTTTTAGCCAATCGTATAGTTAGTGTCATCGTCATATAAATTATCTTCGGAGCGAATAATTATAATGTATAATGTAGTGATAGTAGATTGCTTCAAATTAGTAATTTAAATATCAACTAAAGAACATAATACAATTTGTTAAATTCCTATTCTGTCGGTAATTCTGACGAAAATATGATCTATTCACTCACCATCAACAATATAATTGAGAAAGTAAAATATCAATTATTAAGCCAAATGGCTATTGTCTCCTATATATAGATAGGACCCAAAAGACCTCTATAGTCCACAACTTTACTTCTCAAGATATTCTTGCACATAGAAGTGCTGATTTTGTGAAAACACTCGTATCCACCACTACTATGGACTAGTTTTAAAAAAATTAAAAGATAGAAATTTCGCGACTTCTCTTCACCCAAAAGAGAAAAAGATATCCGAATGATGTAAAAACATAAGGGAAAAAAAATGACATAATCGATAATAAATTCATTTCAACTAACGATTCTAAACATCCATATGAAGGGTCTATAACGAACTCATTTGTCAATTTTTTCAAAAGTTTTCTTTGGGAAAACTATCACACGACACATAAAAACAATTTGATAACGAGTCAAGTACTATTTTGTAATCGTGTTAAATCAGCAAACTGGATTCAAAACCATAAATATAACTTGCAAAAGTCCAAATCAATTGGTTTGCTCTTCATTAATGAACTTATGAGGATGTCTGATTCAAGAAACTATTGGGAAAACTCTAATAATTTGAAGGACATAATGTAAAAGTTTCATTGTGACCACGCGAATAAAGAAGATTGTGACCCAAATTACCTTGCACCAAACACACATTATTTCCTCCTAATTATCTTCCATTTTATTGGATAAACATGCCTCCCTCATTTTTTGCTGCTTAGTAAATTTAGTTGTTTAATGGTGTCTCATGGTAGGGGGACAAAGCATGATGCCTGAAGGCTGATAATGCAACTTAATGGAAATATACATGGTACCTTGACTGTAATAATGGGGATGAGGTCTGTCTATGATTACAAACTGAAATTTTATCATGCTTGGCTAGGTTTTACTCATTTATTCATCCATAGAAATGATTGGAGAAAAAAAAATCTTTTATTTTCATCGAGAAAAGAAGATATTGAGACGTGCATAGGTAATTTAAAGAGATATTCTTGACGAGTTATCAATGAAAACATCAAAGGATGTAGAGAAAAAGTAATATGGATATTTTGGTTGGATTGCAATTTTCAGTAGATATAATAATGAGATGTGTGTCTACCCCTTCGCGGTGGTCAAGTTGATGGAGTAGATGAACGCGGAAATCGAAGGTCACGAGTTCAAATCCCCTGCCAACACTTTCTTGGTCGAGCCCGTCGCATCGGGTTTACCTAGTGATATTTATCTCTCCTGTACGATTTGCAAGCTATTGCACATAGAGCAAGGTTTACCAAGTGCGCACTTAAGAGTAGCGGCTGTGGTTTCTTACATCAACAAAAAAAATAATGAGACGTATGGCCCATTCGGGGGTGGCCGAATTGGTGAAGCAGATGAACGCGGAGACCAAAGGTTACGAGTTCGAATTCTCTGCCAACACTTCCTCGGTCGAGCCCGTCGCACCGGACTTGCCTAGTGCGGTTTACCTCTCATGTGTGGTTTGCTGGCTACTGCACATAGAACGAGGTTTACCTAGTGCGCACTCACAGTTTAAAAGGGTCGGAGAAAACAATCTTTAATTTCATTGGAATTTCATCAAGAAAAGATGACATAGACATTGAGATGTGTGAATAGGTATAATTTAAAGAGATAATTCTGGATGCATTATCCATAAAAAACATCAAAAGATGCATATCGAAAATAATATGGTTATTTTGGTTGAATTGCAACTTTCAGTGGTTACAATAATGACTCGAACAGAATGATTAAAAAGAACTTAGGTATATAATATTAAATTTATTTAAAATGTAGATTAGTGTATTATTGTGGTGGTGAAGTAGAAAGAAAAAGGCAAAGGTCACTTACATAGCTTTGTTTATGTAAATTGAAGAAGCTAGCAAATTAATATTCTCCTTTAGCATCTTTATAGGGTTAATGCCCTCGCGCTTATATATTAACAGGCTGTCTCTCTTTTTAAAAAAGATAATTATAAGTTAAAATAATATACATTTTGTTATCTTAATGAAAATTATAATTAAAAATAAAACTACAAATACCAAATGTCCAAATCCTAAACCATTATTTATATTTTAGATTAGATGTTCACATATTCTTGTTTAATTATTTAATTAACTAACCCTAATGTGAGTTGTGATGTTTCCAACCAAAGACTAATAATGTAATTTATAATTAAATTAGTGATCCTCCAATTATTTGATGCTTTTATCTCTTCTTTCTCCAATCTCCATTGATCCTTAAGGTCATAACCTTATGTCAATTTGTCCAATCAAAATTTGTCGAACTTCATAATTATTTATCAATATATGGATGCAAAAATTTAAAAAAATAGCTTAACTTTTTTTTTTTGTCGATTATCGACTTCTTTAATTGCAACCGAACAACTAAATTTATAGAAAGCCTTGCCAAACACACTTATTCTTTCCAAATTTGATACATAACTTAGGTCATAGCACATTGGTCGAAAACGATTAATTTGTGTTTGAAGTTTTTAATTGGTTAACATTTTTTAAATACAATATAAACTACCAAGTTATTTGAACTCTTAGCAAATGTTGAAAACAAAAAATTGAAGCCATTTCAACTATCTAGAGAATTACTATACACAGTGTTAAACAAGACTCGATGATACCATATATAATATTTGAAATTGTATTGACTAATAACTAAAGAGAAAATGAAATATTCACCGATTAATTTTCTTCATTGACTACCTTTGTAATTAATGGATGTGAGAATATATACGAAATTTTGAATTGATCAAACTTCATACGACACAATATATGAGACCCACTATTTTTATTAACTTTACGGTCGTACATTTCATTAATTTTTGTTAAAATTTATTAAAAACTTTGTCAAGCAACAAGAAATACAGAAAAAGAAAAATGAAATATTGGAAAAAAAAAAAGGGAAAATAGTAATTTAAAGTTAAAACAGAAGTCAGGAGTAACGGAGACAGATAACGCACATGTGAATGGGCCATCTGGGCCCTACCCACCACATGGCCCAAAAAGCCACTGCCACACTTTTATTAAAAAGAAAAGCCATTAATTATTTGCTCTAACGCTGCCATCATTCAATCTTAAAGCCTCCTCTTTCACTCGTCCTCGCCGTTTCTCCTCCTCCTCCATCACCACCACCGCGGCCTATTTATATACACGCATATGTAAATAAATTTCTTTGGATATTGCAGTGAAACAATCAAAATACAAGACTGAGAGTTTCTCAATTTCTTAAAGGTGATGATGATTCACGTTAAGTTTTTAACATCAGCATGAAAATATCAATTCATATTTGTTCTATTGT
The DNA here is from genome assembly GCA_903798385.1 of Fraxinus cuspidata. NCBI lineage: Eukaryota > Viridiplantae > Streptophyta > Magnoliopsida > Lamiales > Oleaceae > Fraxinus > Fraxinus cuspidata. Next base: position 8,554 of record CAIGRP010018114.1, read on the forward strand.
TGTATCTTTGCAAACTGCAATTGCGTTAGTACTGTTCTGACGAATGTTTCAGATTCATTTTCGAGTTCATCGCTCTTTTTTTCATTGATGATAAAGTATAAACGATAGAGTGTACAAATGAGATCTCAAATTAAAATTTATTTGATACAGAAAACTCTAAGAGGCTTTTGTTGAATCATTTAGTTCTTTTAATTCCTTGTTATTAGTTCCTTATGCGATGTATTGACAGAAATTGCGTAATACTTTTTGTAGCGAGGTTGCTCAACCATAAATTATCTGTTTATTTATTGCTAATTCTTAATTATCGATTATCAATCACATTAAATTTCATTCCTTCACGAGATGCTTTCTTTGAATTTGAATCTACTAATACTTTCGATTCTAACTCGGTATTTATTATTTCAATTGAATCTACAGGTTCTATTTCCGTACCTGAATAAATATATACATAGAGATGGATGTAGAAATGACTCCATCGCTGCCTTCAAATCCGGTGGTGAGTTCCGAGAGATCATCGATTCGAAGAAGAAGGAAGAAGAAAATCCAAAGCCAAAATCATGGAGGTAATTTGAATAATAATCAGAATCAAAATTCTGTTATTGAATGGAAATCCGAATCTCAGCAACAAATTTATTCATCAAAGCTGCTTCAAGCGCTGCGCCATGTCCGACACAACGGCTCACAAGCTCAAACCACCACTCCTAAGGGCGGCCGAGCTGTCCGTGAAGCCGCTGATAGAGTACTAGCCACCACCGCCAAAGGCAGGTCACGCTGGAGCCGCGCGATTCTCACGAATCGGCTCAAGCTCAAGTTTCTAAAGAAGATTAACATCACCAAACGGCAGAGAAATGTGATGGTGGTTACCACAGGGAACAGCCGGCCGCATAAGAAATCAAAAGTGAGCGTATTCCGTTTGAAATCGAAGAGTTTACCGGCGGTTAACCGGAAAGTTCGCGTTCTTGGCCGATTGGTTCCCGGTTGCCGAAAAGAGCCTTTGCCGGTGATTTTAGAAGAGGCTACTGATTATATAGCCGCTCTTGAAATGCAAGTCCGAGCCATGAGCGCTTTGACGGAGCTGCTTTCTGTTTCCAGCGGCGCTTCTTCTTCTTCTTCTCCCAGCGCGGCTGCGGCTTCTAGTGGTCCTATTAATGAGCCTGGCTCGAGCCAGTCTCGCACTAGCTAAAATGGGCTCTTTATGGTTATTTTTTTTTTTGTGGTAATTTCAAAAATATTCTCCGTCCTTATGAATATTCCACTGTGAATTCATTCAAACAAAAAAATAAAATAAAATTTTCTACTGTGAATTATATTTCCATTTTTCTTGAAAATAATTTGTGATATAATTTTGCATTTAATATAAATATATAGTTGGGCAATTGAATGGTAATATGGGTTTGGTGCAAGGAATCAAAGTCACAATCTCCTTTATTCAAGTGGTGGGGAACTTTTGCATTTTGCTCTTTTGTCCTTCGGAATATTTGAGTTGTAAATCTTCTCTATATTTTAAATGTCTCGTTTCTTGAATCCCACCCCTCTTAATAAAGATTAACCAATTGACTTTATTTTTACATGGATACATAGATGTCGTATAGTTCCTTTCTTTCTTCAGAATTTATTAACGGACTCTAGAGTACCCATAGTGTTATTTCTATATTCATATATATTTTTTGAGTTAATGGAGATTAGAGATATCATGTCAAATTCATCATCAATTTTCAAATTTGAGAATCTCTCCATCTTGTATTCCAAATGGCTCATTACAAAATATAAATAAATCAATTTACGCAAATGAGAATCATACACGTCATCTTTAAAAACCAAAATATTCAACAAGGACCATTTGCACTAAAATAACGAGCTAAAATGATTTATATCACACCCTTCCAAGATGGCCTATGATCATAGGATACACACTGACTCCATCTAATCATTGCATTCAAGTCGGGTTAAAACTATAAAAGATGATGTGTTAGGGGGTGTGACTGCAGTTTGTCCTGCTGGACACAATTAGATAGAGTGTTATGATGTGATGTGCAACATTTGAGTGGTATCATACCATTCACCCCCACCCAACAATTTCCTGTGTTTCATTCCGTGCAGGGTAGACTAAAAAATTAAGCCCCCTTTCATGGAAATTAAAAATTTCGATTTTAATTTAAATCAAAATTAATAATTAATTTTAATCATATATCTCATAAAATTCATAACTCTTTAACTATACATTTCATCCTTTAAAAAAAAAAAAAATCTACCAAAAATAGGAGTTAAAAAACAAAAGACAATGGATGTGCCTTTATAGACTACACATGAGGGACGTGGATGTGAATCCATTTATAATCTTTTATCTTCTTGGGATGGAATATGTAGGGTTGGCAACGGGGCAGGTCAGGGTGGGTTCGGGGCGGGGTTTTGCCCCGTTTCCGGCCTCGTTTGTTTTTTTTTTTTTTTTAGTTTATTTTTTTTTTTTT
>CAIGRP010018121.1:0-23944 GCA_903798385.1 Fraxinus cuspidata
CATGAATTAAGTTAAGCATTGTGTTGGAATGAGTTGATTTCATAATTGAATATGTTAAAATAGTGGACCATATATGTTAAACCCAAAACCACTAAATTTTACATTCTTGGACCAAATTTAGAATAGTTTGGGGGGATTTCACTGTTGTATGAAGATATTGAGATAAATAGGGATTCTATGTGTGAAATTAGAAATCTAGTGTGGATTATCTAATGTCAATAGGATGCAATTGAGTGAAAATCTCAAGTTAGAGGCTGTTTTACTTGAATTTGTTTTAAGTGAGGGACGTTGCACTAATCAAGGTATAAAAAAATATTTATTAGAAAATTTCTTTTCGTAGCCTATATGACTCGAGTAATTAAGCATGCAAGAGTTTTTAAAACCTGGTGCCCTATGGTCATCTGACTTGGGAGTTATCGGCCGAAAGCTTGTTACATATGTCATTTAGAAAGTTTAAGGGAGAGAATGCTTCAAATAAAGAAAAAAATTTCTCATATGAAAAAAAAATAAGAAAAAGCAGGTGCATGAAACAGTAGACGTATCAAATACCTTGGTTAAGTCTTAACACTTGTATAAGAAAATTTGACTTTTGATAAGAGATTGTTAGCCTAGTTAAGTCCTAAAGATTGAAGCAATCAAACTTAATGGAGAATCCTTGTTTATTAAAATGTTGAAATGCAATTGATGACATTTTGTCAAACTAGATAGGTGAGGATAGTAAAAAAAATTCCAACATTAGTTCACACACTGAAAAAAAGTGAAAAAAATAAGTTTGGGGTGTGTAAATCTTACGAGTAATAAAAAAATATATTTGACTATTAAGGATCGGGAATTGAAACAACTTATGAATGCATAATGCTATACTTAATTCTTCACAGACATACGTCGATTTTACATTGGAAAAGTGAATTTTAATTTTTGTATTGTGATTTTGAAATAGTGCATAGATTTGTTACTATGATTTCAATCCCGAGATAAAAAGTCAGGTTAACTAACTAAATCTTGTTGCTTTACTTGACTGACCACCAATTAGGTAATTACCATTGTCTGTTTGTGTGTTTGTTAAGTTTTAATTTTATTTGAGGACAAACAAATATTCAAGTTTGAGGTGTGATAAATGTATTTTATATACTTATTCGTGGCCCAAAATCATATATTTTATTGTCTTTTGGAATAAATTCTACCTAATTTATGTTATATTGTGTTTTGTAGATAAAAAATTATGTTTTAAGAAGAATTTGAGAAAATAACGTAAAAGTGGCGAAAAATGACAAAATCCAAATATGATTTCCTTGGAGAAAAATAATATATTAAATGAGTTGGAGTTAAATGGACCTCAACTGACTCGTATTGAAAATTTTAATTGATACCCAAATTAAACCTAAATATATATATATAATCCTAAATCTATATATAGGGAGGATACACACACACATTCATACACACACAGAGGGCAAAAGCAAAGAAGACATTCACGTACAGAAGAAAAGAAAAGAGAAGAAAGAAGAAAAGAAGAAGAACGAAAAGAGAAAGAGAGAAGAAAGAAGAAAAAAAAGTCGAAGGAGAAGGAAAAAACGGCAGAAGGAAGAGAGAAAGAAAAAGAAGGAAAAGAAGAAGAAAGGCAAACATCAGAAATTTTTACGTTTCATCTATTTTTTGTGATATTTTTTCACTTTTGCGCGTTTTTATTTTTACAATATGAATAACTAATTTTTATATTAGGGAAAACAATTTAGTCGACTTCTGATCTTTTATTTTTTTTTATTCAAGATTTTTGTGATTTATTTATTTATGTGTTGATTTTATTATGAGTTTAATACATTAAATTATCTGATCAATAATTTGATGATTATGAGAGTTTCTTACGAATCGAGAGGTGAGTTTGAGATTTAGACCATATAATAAAATCCTGTAAATTAGTATAACGTGTATAGATACATATACTGATTATTGTGGTCATAATTTGAATTCTTAGAACTAGTGTTTCGTTTAACTAAAATTGATTCGTATAGAGATATGAAATTTAATTAGTTAAATATGCTCAACGAAAACTCGAGATGGGTAAATTGTATACAATAGAATAATTCGATCGAACACTATGTTAGGTTATGAATCTTGAATTAAGAATAAATGTGATCAAAAGATGAAATTGTTATGCCATGATATTCATCACATATTTATTTCTCCAATTATTCGTTATCTGCATTCTTTTTGTATTTTCAATTCGTTAAAAGTAGTTAAAAAAATAATCAAAATCATCATAAATATTTACTTGTTTTTGAAAAATAGGAGTTAAAAAAATTAGATTAAGGTCTAAAATATAGTTCTCGTGAGAACGATAATCCAAACTTAAATGTTCACTATATTACTTGTTACAATATTGTACACTTGCGATAAAAAAACCCAACAGATAGCTTCGATCAATTTCTGATTTTTGTGATATATGTAATATGCGAATTTTTGATTTTTTTTTTTTCGATTTGTGATTTGTGCATATGTGATTTGTAAATTGTAAATCTATGATGGATAATTGATTTGTGAATTGTGAGATTTAATTTGGGACTTAATAAAAAATTCAAAGTAGATGCAGCATTATTAGGGGATCATGATTTGTCAAAGTAGATGCAGCATTATTAGGCATTAATGAGATTTATTTTGTGATTATTGATAGAATGACTATTTTTTCACTTGAATAGATTTTTTTTTTCATTTTATGTTTGTATTGGTTATGGAAAAGTACTTTAAACATCAATTTGGGTTTCCTTGAGATGAGCATAATGTTTACGAAAGAAATGTTCAAGACATAAGGGATGAAAATGATGAACCCCTATTTTTCCTACTGTTTGATGGTGATTAAATGAATGAAATTGATAAACTAATCTTGGAGATGTCCCGATTGAAACTAATGTTAGGGATGTTGGGAATGAAAGGCTTGAAGTCAATGTTGCACAGCTTCCTTGGAATTCTGGATTGAGAGTTCCAATACAAAATTATGATGCTAGTATTCGAAGAGCATATGTGCAAAGAGGTCCATATCCACCTTGCAATCATAAATTTCCACCCACAAGAACGGCTAACAAAGATAGGGTAATTTTGTGTTTCATGGTATAATAAGCATCCTAATTAGTTAGAATACAATATAGCAAAAGATGTTGTATTTTACTTCTACTACTATCTTTTCAGCTCAAGTAGTGGTTCATTTTTTAATGACGGGTTCTGAAATTGAAAAAAGGAGGAAAATATTAGAAAGCACGTTGAGGCATCAAGTAGTGCACACAATCAGGTTCAGATCCAATATGAATCATTACAGAATCAAGAACAAAGCATTCAATCATGTCTCTTTATGCAATCGCATCAAGCTCGAACAGAGTATATAATTCATTTGAATGCATCAATTGATTGTGTTTGATTTTTTCTACGACAAGGGATGACATTTTGTGGACATGATATATCTAAAGATTCAAACAATCAGGGGAACTTTCTTGAACAATAGCATTAGTTGTATGATCATAATGCTAAGATTAAGGTTGTTGCTTTGACGAATATACCTAAATATTAACATCACCACAAGTTCAGAAATATATTATGAGTGCTATTCCTATAAAACTTTAAATGTGATTATCAATGATATTGGGGATAACTTGTATTATATTCTAGTTGATGAATCTCAAAACATTTAATGAATGAGCAAATGTCGATTGTCGATCGTTATGTGAAGAATGGGCATGTATTGGAACATTTTATTGATGTCATGCACTTTTGGAGTGCCACAACTATTGCAATTAAGACTCAATTGATCAATTATTCTACACGCAAAACTTAAGTATATCTANTCGTTATGTGAAGAATGGGCATGTATTGGAACATTTTATTGATGTCATGCACTTTTGGAGTGCCACAACTATTGCAATTAAGACTCAATTGATCAATTATTCTACACGCAAAACTTAAGTATATCTAATTTGAGAGGTCAATGATATGATGGAACTAGTAATATACGGGGTGAGTATAATGGTCTCAAATCACATATTTTGAAAGAAAATTTAAGTGCTCACTGTAATCATTGCTTTGCTCGTCAATTTCAACTAGCTATCGTAGTTGTAGCACATAAACATTTGAAAATTGAAGCTTTTTTCACTTCATTACACAGATTGGTTAATATTGTTGGAGGATCGGCTAAATGGAGTGATCTTATTCGAGAGAAACAAAGACGTAAAATTCTTGAAGCACTCAGTGTTGGTGAAATATTATGCACACGAGGTCTCAATCAAGAAACTATTCTTAAGCTTTTTGATTAACTTGATTCTTATATTTTTAGCTATCGTTGATGTTGTTGAGGTGATTGCCGCTAATACTACAGTTTCGTAACAAAAAGTAATGCAAATATTTTATTGGAGACAATGTTAAAATTTGAATTTGCATTTAATCTATATCTCATGAGAAAGATCTTGGAAATTTCAAATAAATTGTCAAAAGCATTACAAAGAAAAGATCAAGATATTGTCATGCCATTAGATTGATAAAATTATGTAAATTACAGTTTCAAACCATGAGGGATGATGCATGATATTTTCTTTTGGAATGGTTTGTTCATTTTGTGAAGCTCGTGAGATCAATATTCCACATATGTATGATACGTTGGGCGTTCACGATGTGTTACAGTGACAAATTTGCATGACTTTCGCGTGGAAATATTTTATGCACATCATTGACATGCAATTTGAATGATCAATTTTCAGAGGTGAATAGTGACTTACTCATTTGTGTTGCGTGTTTGTGTCCAAATAATTTATTTGCTACTTTTGATAAGAACAAAGTGATTCAAATTTGTGAATATTATCAACCAAATTTTGACGCAACATATATCGGAACTTTATGATCAATTAGATACATATATTCTTGACCTGCACACTGACGAAGATTTGAAAGAATTACAAGGCATTAGTGATCTTGCACAAAAATTGGTTGCGAAAAGTAAACATGAAGTATATCCATTAATCTACAAGCTCGTGACATTATTCTTAGTTCTTTCCACAGCTAATAATATAGTTGAGAGAGCATTTTCTACTATGACTTTTGTCAAAATTGTCTGGACAATCGAGTTGGAGATCAATGGTTGAATGATAGCTTAATTGCATACATTGAGAAAGATGTATTTTACAAATTTTGAAAATGATGTAATTATGGAATTATCAAAGTATGAAAATATATAGAGAACAATTATAATGAGATATCAAATACATAATTTTTTCATAACATTTTTATAAGTTAGATTGTGCTTCCACTAACTTCAAATGTCTACGTCCATCACTAGATGGGATAGTGAGATTTTTATACAGCCGGATTCTAATATTGATATGCCCAAGAGTGTGGAGAGACTAGGTCTGATTTGGTGGACCTTTTATCGGCCCATTAGTGTTAGAGAAGATGGAAAAATGTGTGGTTTTTTATTTGGGAAAATTTCATAATTAAGAGGTTAAGCCACCGCGACTGCCATCACCAACTCCATCACAGTCGCCACCACAACTACCATCACCTCTATCTTCATCTCTACCACACCGCAACCACCAATCCCATTGAAAAATCCCCAAACCACCACCACCACCACAATCTCCACAAATCACACAAAATCCATCACACCACAACCACAAATCCACCACACAGCAACAGCCTCCACAAGTCCACCAGATCGCAATCGCGATGCCACCACCATCACCAACGCGACATCGCCCCTACGACGGCACTCACACCACCGCCGCGCACACAACACAGCCTCTACACCTCCACAACCATCTCTGTTTCTATCTATACCATACCACAACCACCATTACTATCAAAAAAATCTACAAACTCGCCGCCACCACCACCGCATACAAACACCGTTGCACCACCACTAAGAAAACCACCACAAAATAGACCGCAAAATCACAACCAAAATAGCTGCAAAAAGTCGAAGAAGAGCAGCAAAACACCGCAAAACCAACATGGTAAAGTAAGAACGGTAGCTCCGAAACCTTTGCCGCCAGTTGCCACGCCGCAAAGGCAACAAGTGGTGTTGTAATCCTGCCACATAAGCCTGGCAAATGTGACTAGGAAAAACTACAAATCTTTGTGATCTATGTACCGACAAAATGATAGATCTGCATGCAGAGGCGTCGACGCTGCAATTGTGCGAAGCGACGGTTGCACCTCCGATGCCATGTCTCAACGCCGAAGGTGCCATGTCACCGAAAAAGAGAGAAGGTAGAGAGACTGGAAATGATGTGAAGGAAATGGGGAAAAGAATTAGGGTTTGGAGTGTATGAGGTGGGGTGGATTGTATAAATTAATTTAAATTGAGTGGCGTGAGTATTTTGGTGGGTGGTGGGTTTGTAGATTAATTAATTTTATAATATTATTATAAATATTTAAAAATATATATATATTATTATCTGATTTTTGTATAAAATTAATTAAATTTTGAATTTTGAAGTTGAAACTTAAAAAATCTGGTTGTGTGTAATTTCCAGTTCTGATTTTGTAGGCCTTTCGATTGAGTGGTGCTTGTTTAATGAAGCAGGCTGGTGGGCCATGAACAAGAGGTGAACCAACCTGAGACTTATTAGGATTTGAAGGCCCGCTTAAGAAATCTTCTCGTCTCTCTGTTAATGGAAATTCTATTGTAGACTGGGCCTGGATTGGGCTACAGGCGTGGTTTGTTGACCATTGTTATAAAGGCCTTAATAATAATGCCTATTTCTCAATTATCTTTAGAAAATTGACGCTAACAATACTAATTAATGATTAGATAATCGTACTAGGAACTCTTGACTTTAGGGAAAAGGTATAAAGGTTAGTTTGGCAAGACATTTGTACTTTTTTTTAACAGAGCATTTTGAGGACGTTATAAAATATCAATTTTATATAAAAAATCTTCTAATTGTGCAAAGCATTAAACATATTCAAAAACAGTTTCTTATTCTTGAAAGTACGTTACGACTTTTTAAAAGCTTTGTCAAACAAACAATTCGTTATCTAATTATTTCTTTGGGCAAAATTCTTAGAGCTCGGCGAACCAGGTTTACATATCACAAAACGATAAATGAATCCCAAAAATCTCTTATTCATCCAAATCAAAAGTTCAAAAAAAAAAAAAAAACGATTAATTGCAAAACATGCAATTAATGAGTAAATTAACATTAGTATGCTTGTTTGAACCACATTTTTTTTTTTATGAAAATGCATTTTGGAATAGTATTTTAATATTGAATGTGTGGTTAAAAAATAAGAAAAAAATTTAAATTTTCGTATAATATTATTTTATCGAAAAATATGTAATCAAAAATAAGATAAATAAAAATATATTTGAAAAATAATGTGTATCAAACAAGGGTCGGGTAAAAATAATTCGTTTTTCGTCAAATTTTGATGTGGCTTTATGAATGGCGACCAAACAGCTTGGAAACGGATGAATCTGTTACAAAAAAATATGATAAAATTCAATGACTAAAATAAAACTTCTCTAAAATTTGAGTGACATCTACCTCTTTACGGGTCCGACAAACGACACTCACACAGACTCAAAATAACAGTGATACACACACAATTAAATCTCTCCAAATTCGAAGCGTGCCGGTGAAGTCACGACGTCAGCAAACCCAACGTGTCACCCAGTTTCAGCTTTCGGTCGAAAGTGGGTCCCAAAACTGCCACGTGTCCCTAAATGATCTGTCAACACTCGTTTTGTGAACTTCCGTTACGATTTGAAACTTGAAACCTGCTATTTCCACGCTCCCAATTGTTAATAGCACTCGTGCAAGATTTCTCTTAATTTGCCTTTCTTCTTCTTCTTCTCAATATAACCGACAATACATACACCTTATACATACATATGCGGTTAGCCTGAAATCTCCTCAATCAGAGGGGTTATAATTGTACTCATGTTCTTCATATCGATTTTTCTGGGGCAATAATTGTACGTTTTGGTGAAAATAATTCGATTTGGTGTAGAAAACCTGGAATTTGATTCGGTGGCAATGAGTTACGACGCTGCCGAAGAGGATTTCAGGGTTGAGGATTACGTGAAATTGGAGGAAGGTTTAGTCGGTGGGACCTACCGGAAGGTGGTTGCTGAGGCGTCGACGTCAGGTTGTTGTGGTGGAAATGGTGGCGGTGGCGGAGGGTGGTTGTGGTCGTTGTGGTGGTGGGCGAAGCTGGTGTTGGTGGTGACGTTTTTAGTGCTGTTTGGTGCTGTTTTCTTCAAATGGGTTGGACCCTTCTTCATGGATAAGGCGATTTTTCTTCTAAATTACTCGTACATAATTTCTCCAGGAGCTTTTTATGATTGATCATTTGAAACTTTAATTTATAATTGAATATGTTTTGTGATTAATATTTTGAGTAGTTAATTTGAGTCTGATGAATGAGGATAATTGATTTTTGTGCATATGAATGGTACTGGAAATCTTTCCTGTTTTATATTTAGGGGCTTTTCTTCTTTATCTGTTAAGCAATACATTTAGAACTTTCTTTTATTCAATAATTCAGAATGCTAATTTGTGTTTGAAACAATTGACAAGTTCCATCTTTTTGTCGAGGGAAATGTAATCAATGTTTCATGAGCAAAAGAAAATTGTGCATTTCATTTATTAGCCGGAAAGAGTTTGTAGCTCTTAGCTTGTTGGTCATTTTTAATTTAACGCTGATTACTTCATTTTCACATCCATTCTAATTGATGTCAAAATTTCAGTTGAGATCTGAAGCTCTACATAATATACTAACACATTGTTTGGTAAGAAGTGCAGAACTGGACTAGGCAGTAGCATGAGCAAGATTTTAACTTGTTTTTCTTGTTTGGTACTATGGTTTGGCCGTTTTCAGTAGTTATAACGATTCTCCTTGATCATATAGTTCTCTGAGTATGTCTTGTTCTTTTTCAGGAAATCATCCCCATTATAATTTGGGAGAGGGAAACATTCAGCGAATCAATGCTAGCACTTATAGTATTTAGTTCCATTGCAATATTTCCTACCGTGCTTTTACCGTCTACTCCTTCCATGTGGGTGGCCGGGATGACTTTTGGATATGGGTATGGATTTTTGCTGATCGTTGGAGCAGTGGCTATTGGTGTCTCTCTTCCCTATCTCATCAGTTTTCTTTTCCATCATAAGATCCAAGTACATACCTTTAATTATGTACATTGTTTCTCAGAACTAATGTCTTTGCTTTGATTTAACATTGTTATATTTTTCCATTCCACAGGTTTTGTTGGAAAAATATTCTAAGCAAGCCTCCATCATAAAACTCGCTGGTGAGGGAAATTGGTTCAATCAGTTTCGAGATGTCACCTTGATTAGGATTTCTCCTTTTCCTTATGTTGTATATAATTACTGTGCCGTGGCTACCGATGTGAATTATTGTCCTTACTTGTTGGGGACACTGGTAGGAATGGTGCCAGAAATATTTGTTGCAATTTACACGTAAGATCTCCTCTCCCTACAAAAAAGAAAGAAAGAATAAAGGATGTCTCGAGATTTTTTTGTATTTGTTCTCTATTAAAAAGAAAACATGAAAACTTTGTTGAAGCGCTAACCTGGAATTTATTTCCGCATTTGTACATTAAAAAACTTATCACTTTATTTGTGGTATGGAGGTGTAAATAATTTCTAGCAGGTTTGGATTATTCTCTTTCTTCCCGTTTTCTGCATAATCTATTAACGATGGTTATCAAAGTAGTTCTCTTTATTTATGGGTTGATATCCTTGTCGCATCTTCTTTGGTGCAACTTCTTGCATTCAGTCTTTTCACATAATAGTCTTGTTTACACACTGCTTCCATCATTTTTAGTGCATGATTTTCAAAGCTTAATCTTTTTTTCCCTTTCAAGTGCTTATGCTTTGTGGGTCCTACGGAATGTGAATAAGAAGTGGGTTAGTAAGTTGTGGATCCAACAGAATGTGGGGATAAAATGTATGTTTGACAAGCTTAAATTAAATTATAAGGTTTGCCAAACATGCAAAGGGGGTAGTTCGAAGTGTTAGAAGACCGTAAATCCAAATGTGGTCTTTAACTTTTTTCTGGAATTCTTATCGGAGTAATAACTTATTGTTCACTTCAGTTTCTTCTATATGATAACTTTTAATCTGATACTTGGTTTCTTTGTATGCTGCCATGGCAAATTTATGCCTCTTATAATTTGCTTTCCTCTGATCGAATCTCCAACTAATGTAGTGTTTGTTTTACTGTAGCGGCATCTTGATAAAAACTTTAGCAGATGCTTCTAATGATCGGCGCTCATTATCAGCAGCACAGATTATTTGCAACGTTATTGGCTTTTGCATGTCCGTGGCAACGACAGTGATTGTCACATTATGTGCAAAAAGGCGACTCAAGAAACTACAAGCTGAAGAGGAGCTATTGTTGCACTGACTTTTTGTTCTTTTACGGCTAGATCGAGTTGGAGAATGGCAAAAAAGTCACTAAGCAGCATTTTATTCCCACGTATAATATTTGTCAATAGTTCGTTCTGGGAATATTCATTGACGAGTTATGGCTGCATAGAGGATAGAGCTGATGGGGATGGGGACGAGAGAAGAAAGGTAAGATGATCGACATGTTAATTTCGAAAGAAATATTATAGGTTTTTTTCACCTAACATTCTTTAGCATCTGTACATAATTTTGCTTCAAGAGTTAATTTACTGGAGATTTTGAACTGCTAATTGAAACTACAGATTCTTCAATAGTGAAAACAAATTGATTTCATGTGATTAGGCCAGTTAGGGATGAGCATTTTACCCGGCCCAACTCGGATTGATTTGGATCGGTTTCGCTGGCGGGTCAGTTTTGGGTTAGCCTGGACCCATCCCACAAACCTCGGTTTTGTATTCTTTTCCTTTTTAAAAGAAATTATTTTCAAGGATATTTTACCCTTTAAACTGAGCAAATTGACTCGATCCAATCCAACAGACTTGGTTAATTTGGGTAAGTTTTTAACTAGTATTGGGTTGGAATTTCACCCAACCAAAAAATTCGATTTCGTGGGTGGGTTGAGTTCAATCCCAACACGATTTGACCCCTGCTCACCTGCATGAGATGATGGGTTTGTACTCTCTTGAGTAATTATTATTAGTAGTAAATTATAAAGCAAGCGACATCTTGTTGCAAGCCACACAAAGTAAATAGGGCATAAAGGACTTTCCCGAAAGGCGTCAAAGAAATATAAATCGCCCTTCACCAATATGTGGTGGGTTGGATGAGAAAAGGGCATAAATTTAAGGAGTTTTCCAAAAAAGAAAGCAAGCACGAAAGAGTTGTGTAAGATCTCATTAGACAAGATGATTGTTTTTTAGGAAAGGGTAATTAGTACACAACATTATTATCTTTCAATTTTTATGTTTTTTTACATTTTTACATGTATTTTCACATTTCATTGTTTAAAAAGTCATTTTCATTCATTTTCTCAATTAAAACTCGTGAATTGACAAATATACCTTTATATTTAAATGAAACAAAAAGAAAAAACTAATTGTAATTATAGTTCCAAATTTTTAAAAAAAGTGCAAATGAGTCCCAAATAAATTAGTAAAAGAAAAATTGACACATAATGTCTCTACCTTTCAATATTATTGTGAAACCCTTAATTACACATTCGGTTGCATAAACCATCATTTCTATCTATTTTCGTCCAATTTCTCAATAAAAAGTTACGAAATGACGAATATACTCTCATATTTAAAAAATGGTAAATGTGTAATTAAGGATGCAAATGTCAAAAAATGAAAGACGTGAACATTTTTCCACAATAATAGTAAAAGATATGGACACTATGTACTAATTGCCTTTTTAATAATTTAATTAGGACTCGTTTGCACATTTTTAAAAATTTTGGGACTATGATTTCAATTACTCCCTTCCCTTCCTTTTCATTTTGTTTTGTTTAAATAGAAAGTCATATTAAAAATTTCACAGCTTTTAATTGAGAAAATGGATGAAAATTACGTTTTGAGCAATGAAATGTGAAAATAAGGATAAAAATGTAAAAAAATAAAAGAAGGGTAAGAACATTTTCCATAATAATAGTGAAATGTAAAGATATATGTGTTAATTGCCATTTAAGAAATATTATGGTTGTACTCCCTAACCTTTCTTTGGATAATTATTTAGTAAATTGTATGTTTTTTTAAAATATTATAAATGTAATTTAGTAGTTTAGTCCAATAAGGTACAATTTTTAATGAAATTTTACATTGTATAAAAATTATTAAAATATTAAATCTCAAATTTCCCTACAATTGAAGGTATAAGTAAGATCTATTAAAATAAAGATATTAGTAATATGAGGGACACAAATTGAAGATGTTAGTTAGATGGAGGATATAATTGAAGATGTTAGTGGTTTATAAATTGATGCTATTAGCATATTAGTAAGATGGCAGAACTCAATTGAGACATGGGGAACTTAGTTGTAATCGTACATAAGTATAGGGTCTAAAATAAAGATTCTAGAAAGTTTAGAACTCGATTACCAATTATATGAAGATGAGGTACTGAATTGATGATTTATGAAATTGAACCTATTTGAAGATATTAGTAAGATCGAGGACTATATTAAAGATACAAGAAATATTGAGGACTACAAAATATTAAGCGAAAGTTTGAGGATCTCATTAAAGATGTTTTTTAGTTAAGGGCCACATAGATGTTTTTATTAGTAAAGTGGCTCATTTAAAGGTAAAAGTAAAGATGGAAGACTAGAGAAAGATGAAAGAAAAATACAAAATGAAAACAAATTTTTTTTTATAGGTTTAGCTTTGATCTCTCCTCTTTTTATTTGCATATTATTTGTACTTAGAGTTCCATTCTTCAATCTTTAACTTAATACGATCGTGTAGCTCCTTTATTTTCACAGCAATATCTTTTCCTTTTACATTAGTCTTTCTACATTCTAGTAACGAAATTAGATCATAAAAATGGATTGTTGTTTACCATAGACTATCTCAAACGGGCTCTTTTCAGTAGTTCTTTTTTTGGAGTAGCGAATTATGTTTGTACAATGATTGATTCCTATTACTTCGGATTTTTTTCCCAACCAAACATCTCAAAAGGTTTCCCAAATTCCTATTTGCAACTTTAGTCTGATCATTAGTTTGAGGATAATAAGAACTACTGTATTGCAATTTGGTTTCTAGTTTCTTCCACAAAACTCTCCAAAAATGTGATAAGAACTATGAATCATCGTCTGATACTATTGACTTGGGAACTCCATGCAAACGCTCAATTTCTCGAAAATAAAGAAAATCGACATTTGATGCAATACTAGTTTTCTTACAGCTAATAAAATGAGCCATCTTTGATAATCGGTTGACAACCACAAAGACAGAATCTATCCCTCATTGGCTTCTAGGTAATCCCACCACGAAGTCCATACTTATATCATCCCAAAGTTTTAGTGGTACGGACAATGGTGTATACAAACCCTCATTTTTAACTTTCCCTATAGATTGTTGGTATACTTGACACTTGTCAATAAATTTATGTACATCGCTTGCCATCTTTGGCCTAAAGAACTTTGCTCAATCATTGTATAAGTTTTATCTTGCCCTAAATGTCCTCCCAAGCCTCCATCGTGCATATCTTGAATGATTCTTTCCTTAAAAAAACAATCTAGTACACAAAGTTGATTGCCTTTAAATAGAAATTACGATGTAGCAAATAGTTCTCTAGTTGTCCATTTTTGCAATCTTTCCAAATTGGACTAAAGAAATTATCATAAGGGTACATGTCCTTAAAAGAATCAAATCCTTCAATAGTACTAGTTATTTTTGTTAATAACATGGTCCTTCGACTAAGTGTATCTACTACTTTGTTGCTTGCTCCAAATTTATGTTTGATTACAAAGGTAAATTGCTTTTGTAATACATCCCAACGTGCATCCTCTTATTCAACTTCTTTTGGCTATTGAGATGCGTCAGGTTTGAATATAAAACAAACTCTCAGTGCACTAAATAACGCTGCCAATGCTTAAGGGTTTTAGGGTAATTAGCATAAATGGTCCCTAACGTTTACATTTGTTGCTAAAATGTCCCTATCGTTTTAACTTTGATATTTGTACCCTTATTTCAAACGTTTGTTGCGGAATTGGTCCTTCCATCCACTTCCGTTAAATCAACCGTTAGAAAATTGAATGGAATTTGCCAATAATATTTGAAAAAGGGTAAATTAGTCAACTTCCCATCTTTTGCATAGAGTTAACCGTGGCCAAGGAAATCCCCAAATTGAATAAACCACACCAAATCTCACTTTTCCTAAATCTTCCAAAAAGAAGAAGCAAACCTTTGAACCCTTTCCACTACCACCTTTCCACTGCCATTCCGACACCGGCAACTGCAATGAAATGTCGCCAGTAAGTTTTAAATTAGGACCTTCAATGAACTTATGTCCTGACTATGGCTATGGTGTTTTTGTTTTGTTAATCGAACTTTTACTTTGTGAATTTTTTAAAACTGAGTCATTTGTTCCCTCTTATGAAATTTTGTTCTCCTAATTGTATATTTAAGTTTGAGTGAAACTAATTTATTACACAACTTATATTTGGTTTTTCTTTTTCTTCTAATAGCATTAGTTATTGAAATTTAATAAACATTTATTTACCATTAGTATGGTAAGTTCTGTATGTTTATTTACATGTTTTTAAATTGAGTGAACAAGAAATGTTTATTTACCAGTTTAGTTAAATCTAGCATACTAATATTGTCTTTTTTGTTTGTGCTAGAATTTTCTAGTGTGATGCTCAGATCAACCTCCAATTAACGATGCTAACATTGAAGGTTGTGGGAGGTCTGATCCAATCAAAGAAGGATGTTATGTGCCTGATACTGAATGCAGAGATGAGCTAAACCAAGAATATGATTGGGATGATAGTTTTTCCCAGGCAAATCAAGATACACTTTGGTCCCAAGTGGAGGAGACCATGACATACCATTTTGGACAAAAAGTACCTACTTCTGATGTCAATAATACAACTGAATCACATGATGGTGTAAATGAAATGAAATTGGAAAATGAAGGTGTAAATGAAGTACAAAATGAAGAGTAGCAAGGAGTAGAACTGGATAATATACTTGTCAATTCTGACTATGAAACAGATGAAGACCCTGTTGATAATACTGGAATTGATACTCCAAAAATGAATATGGATTTTGGATTTGGTCTTATAAATGAGCAGGAGGTAAGGGATTCAGACATGGATTATAGTCACTCAGATGAACTAAGGAGTTTGGATAGTGATGATGATAATGAAGAAAATGAAGGCACTTCCCGAAAAAGGATAATGAGGGAAGTATTCAATCCTATGACAAATATGGAGGATCTAATATTCAAAGTTGGTAATTAATGACAAGTACAATTATTGGCTTTAGTTTTCTAACTAAAATTTTTACACTGCTTTTTTGGATTGGCAGGGCAAACATTTGAGTCAAAGAAGGTTTTGAAAGATGCTATTACTGAGCATTCAGTGAGGCATAATAGGGAGATCAAATATTTGAAGAATGATGCTAAGGTGTTGAGAGCTAAATGTAAACAAACATGCTCATGGATTTTGTATGCAACAAAGCAAGAGGATAAGTTAAGCTTTGAAATTAAGACTTTCAAAGGTGTTCATAGCTACAGTATGGTGTACAAAAATAGGAGAGTGACTACAACATACTTGGCAGACAAGTATGCTTCTGATTTTAGGGTTGCACCTAACATGACATTCAGTGGATTAATGGATAAAGTTAAGAAAGCCAATTTAGGGGACATATCTATATGGTAGTTTTATAGGGCAAGGGAAAAAGCAATAGAGAAAATAAGAGGAAGTGTTGTAGAGCATTATAGGGTATTGGTTAACTATTTTCAGCAATTAAGGTTGACAAATGTTGGGAGTACAATTCAATTGGAAGGGCATGCAGGAGAATTCAAGAGGCTTTACATATGTTTAAGCTGATTAAAGGAAGGTTTCATTAATGGATGCATGAGTGTTTGGGATGAATGGTTGTTTTCTCAAAACAGAACATGGTGGGCAGTTGTTTACTGCAGTTGGGGTTGATGGCAATAATGGAATGTATCCAGTTGCCTATGCAGTAGTGGAGACTGAGAATGGAGAAAATTGGAGTTGGTTTTTGACATTGCTGAGAGATGACTTGAGGATTCATAACTCCCATGGGTGGACATTCATTTCAGACAAACAGAAAGGGCTAGTAAATGCAATTGGATCACTCTTTCAACATGAAGAGCATAGAACATGTGTTCATCACTTGTACAATAATTTTAGTGCTATTCATAGGGGCCTGGCTTTAAAAAAATTGTCTGTGGAATGTAGCAAGAGCAACAACAATTCCAAAATGGTTAGTCCACATGCAAAGGATGCTGGATTTGGATCCAGCAGCATATGGGTGGCTTGAAAATATACTCTCTTTATCTCACCCATGACAAGTCCAGATTTATGGCCTAGTCAAAGTCTTGACCCCTTGAATCCACCTTTCTACACCAAAAAGTTTAGGCGACCAAAGAAGGCTAGATGAAAGGAAGCTAATGAACGTGAAAGTATGGGCTTATCAAGTAATGCTAAGGCATCTTCAAGCAATGCTAGGGCATCAACATGAAATGCAAGTAGGGTGGGATTGAAGATGAAGTGTAAGAAATACGAACAAACGGGTCACAACAAAAGAACCTGCAACACTTTGCCACAACCAAATGCTACCTGAGGATGTGGGGATACACAAAATATTTTTTTCACTTTTGACTGTTGCAATCATTTTTTGTAGATCTTACGAATTTTTGTCGAATAGCCCAATGTATTATACATAGCACGCAGTTTAGCTTATCAGAAATATTGAAACCATGTTTGGTTGGTTAACAATGTAATTATCTATTGTGTAGCAGTTTTTTTTCATTTTACTATGGTATTTTGTATATATTGTAGTAGGTTAATATTGATAATTTATACTACATAGCTCATCAATGATTATTTGTGCTAAATGGTTAAAGGGTTAAGGATGATATTTGCCGACAACGTTTGGATTTGGGGTCTAAACTTGTAAATTACATCAAATCATAAGAATTATATTCACCTAAAATTTTAGGAGGAGAAAAAATATGGGAAGTTGACTAATTTACCCTTTTTCAAATATTATTGGCAAATTTCATTTAATTTTCAAACGGCTAATTTAACGGAAGTGGATAGAAGGACCAATTTCGCAACAAACGTTTGAAATAAGGGTACAAATATCAAATTTAAAATGAAAGGGACCATTTCTGCTAATTACCCAACTTTTGATAATAAGTACTATAAATTTTCTTCTTATCATCATTCACTGTAAAATCAGATAGGCTTTCCTTTCTGATTGAGGACAGCGACAATCTTAACTCTGGATGCATCACATTCCACTTCGAACATATTTTTAAATCTAGGAAAGTTAAGACATGGGCTTAAATAAGTCTCTCTTTAGCTCCTATTTGATGGCCATTCTAAAGAGATATTGGGAGAAAATAATGTTTTGAATAGTTATTTTTTGGAGAATATGCGGTTAAGAAATAGGAAAAAGTTTTGAGTTTATGTACAAAACACTTTATTGTATGAATGTGTGGTTGAAAATAAGTATGAGAAATAAAGATAGTCAAATAGGGGCTTAATTTGTTGGAAATTTTCTTTAGCTTCGTCGACCATTCAAATATGTCCAAACAATCAGTAATTGGAGCAATTATATTGCTAAATTTCTTGATAAAACGCCTATAAAATGAAGCTAGGCTGTGAAAACTTCGAATTTCTATAGTTGTATTTGGTGTTAGCCAGTTTTTTATTGCTTCAACTTTGCTTTCATCCACTTGAATCCCCTCGGAACTATGTATCCCAAAACAACATGGAATCTATCATAAATTGACATTTCTTTAAATTGGCATAAACCTTTTCTTCTTGTAAAACACTGAGAACTTCTTTCAGGTGCAACAAGTGAACATCTTTTTCTCGAGTGTAAACCAAAATATTGTCAATATAGATGAAAACTAAGTTTCCAATGAATGATTTTAAGACTTGATTCATCATACGCATAAATGTGCTAGTAGCATTTGATAAACGAAAGGACATTACCATCCATTCATAGAATCTCTCTTTAGTCTTGAATGCAATTTTCCACTTGTCCCCTCCATGAATTAGAATTTGGTGGTATCCACTATTAAAATCAATTTTTAGAACACCTTAGCTCCATGCAACATATCCAACGTGTCATCTAGTCTTGGAATTGGAAATCTTCACTTTGTAGTGATCTTATTGAAAGCTCTACTATCAATAAACATTCTCCATGTACCATCATTTTTTGAAGTAAGGATGTAACTGCTCAAAGGCCCACGGATTCCTAATAATCCCCTTTTTACCAAATCTTCAACCTGTTTTTGATAGTTCTTCATGCTCTTTAGGGATGATTCGATAGTGTGGCAAATTTGGCAGACTAGCTCCAAGTACTAGATCAATATGATGTTGAATAATTCAGTTTGGAGGTGAACTAGCAGGCAATTCACAAGGAAAAGTTTTTGCAAGTTCAAGAAGAGCGCTGACTTCAAAAGAGAAGTTATGTTTGACATATTTTACTTTTTTTTATTAATAGCACATAAACGACTCCTTCATCCTCAAATTCAACCAAAAATCCCCGAAGGCTCAAATAAGATTATCCTTTGAGCAGTCTTCATTATTCATTGAAGACTTTAACTCTAAACATTCTTTTTCCCATGACGCATAGTTTTGTTAAATTTTGACTTAAAATCGATTAGGTATTCGTGGGTTGAAATAGGCTTTAAAGAGGTCAAAATATGGACTAATGAAGAAAAGACAACGCATTGCCACTACCTTACCACTCGAGCAACGATGCGAAATTTTCAGCAAAGAATTGCCCCACTGCTAACCACCAGCTTGGCACTCGAGCAATGCGCCCGCTGCTCAATTACCTCGAGCATGGCGCTTGAGTATCGTGTTTGTCATGCCCAAGATTGTTTTCTTTATTCCACGCAATTTTTGTTGCTCTTTCTATCTTTAGGAATATTATTAGATTTTTGATATGTCACCTATATATAGTTGGCTCTTCTTTACAAGTTTGATAAGTTGGACAATATCGTAAACACACAATCTTTTTATTCTTTCTCCAAATTATAGTGAACTCTCCTTTCTTTTGCTATATTGTTTTGCTCTTCTTATGTTGTGATCGCTACTTCAAATTGTGTCATATAATCTCGCATTATATTCCTAACAAGTAGTACCAAAGCATACATTATTCTTGTCAAGATTCTAACTTATGTAATGAGCAGATCGAAGTCTAACTTCAGTACAGAATCTTTGGAAACCAGTCAACATTAATTAGGCCAGGTGGATTTTGAGTTTATTACAGTACCGTTGGATTTTGATTTGGGATCTATGTTGAAGAATACATCTCAGTCGAAGTCAGAAGTTGTGGGTAATGCTTCTTTGCCACCAATACCAACGGTGTCACCATATTCAATTGCTAAAGACTGACCCAGAAGAAATATTAGGCATCCACATAGGTACGAGAAAGCTGATCTAGTTGCATTCGTTTTAAGTATGGTTGAAGGTGTTAAGTCTAGTGAACAAGCTTTTACAAAAGTATTTTGTGGTGTTGATTCTATTTCAATGCGTGTTTCTGCCTTTTTTTGTAATTTTTGAATTATTTTTTTTATTTTTGTTACTCATTGTGATAATTCGAGCAATTTTGAGTACACGGGGTAATCCTCCTGAGCAGTGCTTCGATTGAGTTTATCTTAATTGGGTTTTATGGAAGATGTGGAGAATTTGTTCATTGGAGAGTTCGGTTGATGTTTTTGTTTAGGAGTTCAATTTTATGCTTTGTAGTGGAATTTATTTCTAGGTGGAGAGTTTTGAAATTTGTTCATTGCATCGAAATTTGGTTCAAGGTGGATATTTATTAAAGTTTGACTCAGATTCAATTGGGTATTCTTAGATATGTTGAAGTAGGCTTTGAAGAGGTCAAAATATGGACCATGAGGAAAAGAAGCCGCATTGCTGCTAGGTGACCGCTAGCTTATTGTTCGAGTGGTAGGGTAGAATTTTCAACAGAGAACTCTTGTCCGCTAATCATCCATCTGGCACTCGAGCGGCATGCCTGCCGCTCACTTACCGTGAGCCAGACGCTCAAGTGTCGCGCTTGTCCGGTCCAAGATTGTTTTCTTTGTTGCACGCGATTTTTGTTGCTCTTTCCATCTTTAAGTACATTGTTAGAGTTTTGATATGTCATATAAAGTTGGCTCTTCTTTACAAGTTCGATAAGTTAGACAATATTATAAACACACAATATTTGTATGATTTCTCACATTTCTCTGCTGATAATTATGGATCCTCCCCTTATTCCCCATCTGGAGGAAAAGTGACATCTAAAACACCAACTTGCTTTAATTTAGAGCACAAATGATTGATCTTTTGTTGTAGATTATGAAAATCTTCCATGATAACTCCTTCAAAAGCTGCATTGTTACCTTGTCCAGCCATCTGCACTAGTTATAGATCTTAAGTAGACTCCAATACCACTTGACAAACTGAGATGAATTGTTGCTCCTTCCAACAACATTACCTCCTCTTCCTTGACCTCGACCTTGTAAATTAGAGGCTGAGCCTCTATATTTATTATATGGTGGTGTTGATGGTTTCAATGCACTGCTACCTTGAGTATAATCGACATGAATGTAGTTGTGATCTTTTCCCAATGCAATATGATAAATTTGGTTGTCTTTGTTGTCCTTCAACCTTCATTGTAAGTTGGACAGCACTAGACAATGTTTGGCAAGGCTATAATTCCACAAAATTTCTAATATTGGGTCTTAAACCCATCAAATAACAATGTATTATGTGCACTTCAGTCTCGACTATTTATACCCGTGCTTTCATTTTATAGAATTCATAGAACTACTAAATGCAGAATGATCTAATCTAGAAAAGACAAATAGTCTTTATTGACTATACAAGTTTAAAAACATAATTAAAACTAAACAAAAAACTTGAATAACTCTTTGATAAGACATTAAAGGTCAATTTGATTTGTGTTTTAGTTTTCAATTTTGAGTTCATTTTCAATTCTCTATTTCGATGGTCTATTTTAAGATTTCTAAAAATGTGTTTGATTTGCTATTTTGAAGAATTATTTCTCAAAACAGAAAACTAAAAAATAAACTTGGTTTGAAATTTTGAAAATTATTTTATGATATTTTATTCAATAAAATTTGATTATTTAGTAAAAATAATTTTTTTTACATTAATCTCATGCAATATTACAATTTAAAGTTGATGAATCTTATAATTTTTTTTCTCATTACAAAAGTAAATAAAAATAAATAATAAATTGAGTTTAAAATATATGATTAAAAATAAAATTTACTGATATGGACTGAGAATATTTTATATATGTTCACTTAAATCAACATCATTATCGTCTGTTATGAGAGATTCTCTGAAATCTCGTCTTTTGGGACTATCTCCAGCTATGTTAAAACCATCCCAATCTAGAAAAGTTTCATCATCATTATCATTGTTGGCATCATCATCAGTTTGGACAGATTCTTTCTTTCCATTCATATCTCAAAATTTCTCTCCACCCCCAATTTGAACATGACATTGATCTTCATCTGCTAAAATAGTTATCTATTGCATTCTCCTTAATACCATCATTTTTCTCCATGGTTTCCAACATCTTTGTTCAAAAGGGTTATCCAAAGAGAAGTTTTTCTACAAAAAGAGAGATACCAGTTCATATTTTTGTCACAATCAATCATGATGAGGAGGAGCAAGCAACAAAGAGAGATCGATCAACTAGGGGCGAAATAGGGTAAATTGTGAAATGAAATCGAGGGCAATATTGTCTTTTCATAGTATGGGTATTTTATTCATTCACATAATCAATTAGATTAATATTTATGATTTTACGCATTTTACCCAAAAATTATTAAGTGTAGACGTTTTAAGCCTCTGTTTAGACTTCATTAAAATATGCTTTGAGGAGATGTATTTTTAGAATATTAATTTTTTTAAAAAATGTTAGGTAAAAATAAAGATTTTGAATTTACGTGTAATATTATTTTATTGAAAAATGTATGGTTAAAAAGAATAGATAGAAAAATACATTTTAGATAAGCCACTGTTTGGTAGGGATTAAAATCCAAATTTTAATCTAAATTAAAGTTAATAATTAATTTAAATCATATATTTTATAGATATCACAATTTTTTTAACCACACATTTTATTAAAGTTTATCAAAATTATTAAAAATATGATTTACTAAGCAAAGGTTAAAATGGAACCCAATCATGGCTAAATGACTATCGCCTTAGACAAGGCTTTTTAAATAAATCCCCCAAAAATCGAAAACTCAGTTGGCGTCTTCACTCTTTTTCTCTCTGATAACAATGGCAATCTCTCTTTCCTCGCATCTTCGCTCCACAACTGGAGTCCCTAATCGTTCTCTCAGGTTTTTCTCTCTCTATAACGATATCACTTTTTAGTGAATGAAAGAAGTTTATCTTATTTTTTATTTTTTAAATATCATTTTGCAGTTGTGCCAGCAGAGTTTATGTGGGGTTAAGAGTTCAATCTCCAAGTCCGTGTTTCTATCCCACAGCTTCAATTTATTCAAAATTTAATATTTAATTAAGAATTTGTCATCATTTTCTGTTTAAAATTTTCCAAATTCTTATATGTGGTTGGAAATCCAACATGAATGTGGAGTTTCATAATAAAGTTTACAAAAGCATTGAGTCTAGGTAAAATTCTGCTATTTATAATTTCTGGGTATATATTTTCCAATCTGAATGTTCACTGAAATTAGCAAGCAACTTGGAATTTAAAAATTTTTCGGTAAAGTTAAGGTTTCTATTTTTCTTGGTGGGAATCTAATTCTTGAAAATTTTGATGAATTTTCTTTTTAATCATTGAGATTAAGTAAAAATCCTCGAGGCGTAATTTTTAAGATGCATACAAGTTATTTGAGCTATTTATGAATCTCACCTGCCTACGGAAAACAAGTGTTGGTTTTTTAAAATTTCGAAATGTAATTTTGGAACCAATCAATGTACACTAAGTTTTACATTAATTTTGACATTCCTGTTAGGTGACATTTTTTTAAACGCTTATCTTCACCAACACTTTAAACAATCAATTGCACAAATTTTGATAACATTTGGGTGTCAAACTTAATGTACACCAAGTATGTACAACTAGTTTAATCCTTTTGGGACTCCATTTTGTCTATTCAACCCATTTTGCACTGATTAAATGGGTATTAAAATCCCATTTCTCGTTCTTGGTTTTCCCTACATATGTATTTTGTGTATATTTGTGTCTGTTTTTGTTTATTTTTGTTATACTCCCATATGTATTACTGTTTATTTGCATATTTGCTCACATTTTCATAAACCTTTTTGAATGTAACTAAATGTTAAAAACTGGAGAAGTTCTTATAAGTTTTAAAGATGCAGACACATGTTTGGGAATGTATATAACGAGTTTGTGTTGCATCACATTTTACTTTTGTTGAATTTTCACTTGTACTATGTTTGGTAGAATAATGTTGCATATTTGAACCTCTTTATCGACTATTTTCACAACTCCCAGAACTTGTAATGGCACACCAACTCGGGCTCGTGTTACAATGATGCCAATAGGAACTCCAAGAGGGCCTTATAGAAATCACACTGATGGAACCTGGCAATGGGTTGATTTGTGGATGCTCAGTAAGTGATCACAACTACTTATGATTAACGGTCCACTCTGAGCATGTTTGACTAAGCTTTAAAAGTTCACTTATTAGTAAATAATAAGCTTGTTAATAATTTAGTTATATTAATACTTAAGTAAGAGTTGTTTGAAAATTATTCAAATTTATCACGTGGGCCTACATATGAAATTAATTGTATATAA
>CAIGRP010018122.1:0-11349 GCA_903798385.1 Fraxinus cuspidata
CTTAGTATTGTGTTTTTGTTTTAATTGATTTTTCTTAATAATTTTTTTTTTTTTTTCAATTTGACGGTTGGAGTTTGAATTTATAAAAGATAATTTATTTTCGTGGTTATTAACCGAATCGAATCGAACCGAGATACGAACCGAGTCAAACCGAACCGACTTACGTGGTTATGATATGACCAAAAATTTGGTGATGCGATTATGTTTTTGACCGAACCGACCCCGAACCGAATCGTTGCCATCGCTACCAAGAAACTTCATTTGCTGCCAAGTGGAAGGTTAGATCTTATGCCTGTAATAGTTTTTTGTTTGAATCTAGTGGGCTCCGTTCGAATTACCATGACAAATTCCATGTGGAAGTCATGAATTTTGAAAGAAAGCTTCAATTTAAAATTGGTTCTCTAAATGACATTTCCTTACTTTCTAGACTTTTCTGTCGTCACCCTTGTTGAATTTTCTGCAACAATATTTAATTTGTGAGAATTGAGGTTTTGTTCATAACATTTTCCGCTGCTTATATGTTTCATTTCAACACACGATGATGTGATGATAGCAGCATAAAATTATTTTTTCCCCTTTCATCATCAACCCTATCGAATTTCTTGTTTTAGCTGTAAATTGGAAGTTTCTTTACCTATTAGTTTGGTAATTCTTTTAGTTTTTTGCTTCCGTACGTTGTGCATACCGCAGTGCCGATCAATTTTTGTTTTCATTTACAGTTTTAATACAAAATTAAAAAAATAAAAATAAAATCATAATTTTAGATGTAACAAATTTTTAATGGATTAAATTTCATTATTGTGTCGTTGAATTTTTAAAATATTAAAGGGAGGGAATATTTCATTGTTTGACACAACTTGAAAATAAAACTTGAAAGATTACTTTCAATATATTCTATAATATATTCCTATAACTTTGATAACTCGATATGGCTAGTCCATTATCTCCCTACGGTCGTGTCTATAAAAGAAGAATCGACTGCGAGCTATAGAATTTTATCTTGGAGTCATACAATGTCGAAAGTACCCACACTAAAGGGAGGTTACATAATTTTTTAGGAGATTATATTACTGTGCCCCTGTTTGGTGATCTTTATTTAGAAAAAAACTATGTTTTGAATAATATTTTTAAAAAAAATATGTGGTTAAAAAGTAAGAAAAAAGTTTGGTTTACCCATAGAATATGAATGGGTGGTTGAAAAATGAATATTAAAAATGAATTAAATTAAAGTAAAGTAAATTAAATGGAATCAAACAGAAGCTATATTTAGTGTATATATATGTAAAAATAAATTTCCTAAATACGGTATAATTATTTTTACCTCAGATAGACTATTACAATAACTATAATGGCTAGAATCTAGTCATGATTTATATTGCAATTTTTTTTTCTAATAAAAAGAATGCTCATGAAGAGGTCATTTACCTAAATATTGTCATGGTATCAGAGTTTACATTTAAAGTCCATTGCTTAGTCTTCTATTTTTTTCTAGTTCAGCTTCTCACTTTGTGTAGTCGAATTTCATTGCTTTGACTCATCTCATTGCTTGAGGGTGTTCTAGCTTTCTAGTTTCCACTCGTTTTAAGATTCTGGGTTGATCGAATTATGGTCTACGGTTTCATAGATTGGTTTTGGAAGACAACTTTTGTGCGACGTTGAAAGGTTGAAGGGTGCATGTGGTCATGGGTGATCTTAGGTGTATCTGGTGGTAGGAGGTGTATGATCTCTTTTCTAGGCATACAAGCTAGTCACGCAATGCTCTTCGATTTGATGGCTTTGGCGCAGATCCTCACAAGTTGGGATTTGTTTTTCTTTTTTTTTTTTTGGTAGTGGGTTTTCTTTATTAAGGTTGTAAATCCTTAAGGGAAACAATTGGGCTTTTCCTTTTGTTGTGGGCTTTCGTTTTCAAGGATTTGGTCTTTTATTATGGAAGAATGTACGTCGACACCTTTTCTATTAGATTTAAGGACAAAAATTATAAGGCATGAGAAGTTTGAAAGGAAATGAGCTTCGAGGCCACATCGATAGACCATTTCTAGTGCAAGGAACTTAGCCAATAGGGAAAGGAGGATGATCGGATCATCTCTTCGATTCTAGGGTCTATTGAAGCTCATATGGTGAACAACTTATGCGTATTTGGTACGACTAAGTTGACTTAAGACTATCTAAAATGTATATACCATCAAGTATAATATTGTTAGATAATTTCAACTGGAGCTTTTGATTGGCAACTACAATCAAGGTAATCTCACCATCGAGCATTATTAATCTGGGTTTCTTAATTTATGCAGCAAATATTCGTATTATGTAAAATAAAGTACCCAAGCAAGCCTGACCGTTCTTGTATCATATGACTGGCTTTCAAAGGAGGAATCGAGGAATGGACAGATGAAATGCTACAGTTGGAAAGACTTCGGGCATAGTGCATGTGATTGCAGTAAAAAAATCTTTAATTACTATAACTAGAATCGACACATTATCTAAACCTTCTAAAAATCGATAAGTCTAAACCTTTAAAGATGTTGCTACAAACCTTGCTCTAGGCTCTAACAGTGTGTGTCAATTTACGATCGCAAGTACCAGTAAGCCTGCCCTAACCCCAGAAATGGTGTAATAGATGATTATCTCAACATTCTTGCCTTCGAACTTCAAGATCAAGATGATATTTTTTTCTCTTTCATGGTTTGTTGATTCTGGGGCATCCAATCATATGACTAACTCTTCTGATTCGTTAGATAAACTTCGAAAGTAGATTGGTGTATAAAACATTGAGATGGCTAATAAAAGTAATCTTCCAATTACAACCCTTGGTGATATTGGGCTTTCATTTAGTCATTTGTTTGTCTCTCGTGGTTTGTGTACTAGTCAGTTGGTGGATAATAACTACAAGGTATACTTCTCTCGTAGTGGTTGTCTTGTGCAGCATCAAGTATTGGGAAAAGTGATTGCTAGAGGGCATAGAGTAGGAAGATTTTTTCCTTTGTAGTTTACCATTCATATTACTTTATCCTTTTTTTTTTTTGTATTATTGTAGCAAATAATACTAAAGGTTGACATAAATGATTAGGTCATCATAATGTGATTTCTTCTAATTTAATGAAGCATAGTTTTCTTGGTAATAAAGATCAGTGTTCTACTCATGGATTGCCTTTTGATTGCACTACTTGTAAATTAGGAAAATGTAAAATCTACCTTTCCATACTCATGGTGGTCATGCAAATACATGTTTTGAGATTATCTATAGTGATCTTTTTGGGAGTTAGACCTCTACAACTTCACCTAGTCTTTCTATCACGGCTCTTATCTAGGATATGGTAAAGGCACCTATATAGAGTGACTGGATTGTATGGGTCTTGAAGATTACATAGAGAATATTGAGGTAGATGTACCTTCAGTAAGCTGGTCACTCTCGCATGCTTCAAATGTTGCAGCACAGAGTACCATGAGATTAGACGTACTTGCGGTAAACACCGTGAGTTTAGATGCACCTTCTTTTTACCTGACATTCAGTGCACCATCGCCTGCGCAACATTTTTCACCTAGGTAGGCCTCTTTTCCTAGGCAAGACCCCTCTTCAATAAGTACTCGACTACGCGGACTATTATGACCCGA
Source organism: Fraxinus cuspidata (assembly GCA_903798385.1). Taxonomy (NCBI): domain Eukaryota; kingdom Viridiplantae; phylum Streptophyta; class Magnoliopsida; order Lamiales; family Oleaceae; genus Fraxinus; species Fraxinus cuspidata. Next base: position 3,613 of record CAIGRP010018122.1, read on the forward strand.
AAATGTTTTAGACCAGATGCATGACCTGGTCAGTGTCTATGTACTTCAACCCGAAGGTTTACCCTCAGAAGCATCCTTGAGTAGTCTTCACTAGTTTTTATTCATATTTTATTTGTTGTTACTTGAATTTCATTTTGAGACATTTGTTGTTTTTTTTCATTTATTAGAGGTCAAGTGTATGCCCCTTCATTTTACGTACTTCATTTTATTATGATATAAAATAGCCATGTTAGTTGTCTTTAATGAAAAAATAGTGATCTTTAGGGTGTTGTTCCTATTTTCCCCATTCACATTATAAGTATTTTGTGATAGCCATTGATGATTATAGTAGTTTTCCTTTGGGTATAATTCTTGCTCTCCAAAGTTGAGGTATTCACTATTTTTTAAAATCTCTTTAGCTTACATTGAGATACAATTATCCTCCTATATTAAGGTTTTAAAGACTTACAATGGCTTGTATAATGTAATGAAGAAAGAAAGAATATCTTTTCCATATGAGAATATACATATAAATAGAGATTGAGAAATCTAAATTAGGAAGGAAGAATCTTATAATTAAGTCAATCCCTATAATTAATCCTCTATGTACTTATTTATACTAACACTTCCCCTCAAGTTGGAGAATTAATCATGCCCAGCTTGTTACAATTATAATCAACTCGAGTCCCATCTAGATCTTTTGTGAAAATATCTCCTAATTGTTCCCCAATTTTCACATATCCTGTAGAGATTAAATTTTGCTGTATTTTTTCATGAACGAAATGACAGACAATCACAATATGCTTAATTCGTTCATAAAACACGGGATTAGATGAAATATGAAGAGCAACTTGATTTTCACACCACAACTTCGCTGGTATGAAGTCTTAAGATCAACTTTAGTTAAAAGTTGATATATCCACATGATCTCACACACAGATTGTGTCATAGCTCTTTATTCTGATTCTGCATTGGATTTGGACACAATATTTTGCTTCTTACTTTTCCACGAAATCAAATTCCATCCAACAAAAACACAGTAACCAGTAGTGGATCTTCGGTCAATCTTGGAACCTACCTAATCTGCATCTGAGAAACATTTGATGTGAGTATGTCCATAATTTTTATATAGTATCCCACGTCCAGGAGCTCCCTTTAAATAATATAGGATTTGTTCTAAAGCTACCCAATGGTGAACTGTTGGGGAAGACATGTATTGAATTACAATACTGATGGAATACGCAATATCAGGACGAGTTACTGTAAGATAGTTCAATTTCCCAACCAGTCTTCTATACTTCTCAGGATTTTTAAATAAGTCACCATCTTTGGTAAGTTCAAATTAGGAAACATTGGAGCACTGCTTGACTTAGCTCCCAACTTTCCTGTTTCAGTTAATAAGTTAAGCATATATTTTCTCTGAGATAAGAAGATGGCTTTCTTGCTTCTCGTCACCTCAATTCCCAAGAAATAGTGCAATACTCCTAAATCTTTTGTATGAAATTAGGTGTGAATAAAGGACTTAGAGAAGAAATCCCTATAGTATTACTGCCAGTAATAACAATTTCACCAACGTACACAAAAGTAATAAAATATCAAAATCTAGTTTTGGACACTACAGGACAAGGATCCCAAATATTTAAATGAACTAGCTCAAAAGGAAAACTATCTCGCTTATTGACACGAGGAACTGAGGACAAACGACGATGTTTTGCAAAATGACACGACTCACAATCTAAAGATGACACACTCTGAAACTAAAGACATAATTTCTTGAACAAAGATAAAGATGGATGGCCTAATCAACAATGCGCTTCAAACAGATTTAAGACACTTGAACACGCAATGGGTTTGGACACCTGGGTATCTAAAAAATAGAGACCTCCTTATTCATGTCATTTACCAATAATCTTTTTCGTCATAAGATCCTAAAAAAAGACAATAATTAGGAAAAAATGAAATGCAACAGTTTAGGGTTCGAGTAAGTTTGCTCACGGACATTAAATTGAAAGAAAATTGTGATAGACTTAAGACAAAAGATAAAGAAAGTAATGAAGTAGGATTAATAGTGCCAGAACTAGGAATAGAAGAAGTAGAGTTATCAGCTAAAGTAACATTGAAATGAGATGTATGTGACTGAAAAGTGGAGAAGAGATTAGGATTACCCGTCGTATGATCTGTGGTTCCAGAATCAATGACCCATTTGGAGGAAGACGAAAGAAGACAGGTATCGGGTTTACCTGTCTCAGCAATGGCAGAGATAGGTTAAGACGAATTCTTCAATGCTTCTTGGTACTGAGTGAATTGGGCAAATTTATCTTCAAAAATCGTTATAGTCTGCTCAGAGGATGAGATGGGTGTAATAGTTGTAGCTTCAACATGAGCGGAGTGTGACTTCAGAGATTTAATGTGCAATTTTTGGCACTTGTGTTTGGCATGGCCTGGCTCATGAGAATAATAACATACAACTCCCCTTTCATCCTGACTTCGATTGTCCCGACTACCTGTACCTCTGCCGTTGTATGACCTTTGCGACTTATAAGAGCACTAGAAGACTGTACATAGGAAGCAACAAAAGCACTAGTATTTGTGAGAAGAACTCTAGTAAAGGTCTCTTGTAGAGAAGAAATATCAGCACTACAGAGAATATGGGATTTAGCAGTTTCAAACTGAGAATGAAGACTAGCTAGAAAATTCATCACAGCCATTTACTCCTGCTGAGCTTGCTAAACTTTCACATCAGGGCTAGAAGGTGACAAGACATTCATTTCTTCATAGGTCTTCTTAAAACTCATAAAATAAGCCTGAAAAAGAGACTGATCTTATTGTTCAGCATGGTAAAAACCTTTACAAACTTCATAAATAAGTGACACATTCCCTTTTCCCGAAGTACATAAATTCCAAATTCCATCAATTCCTTAACATACTTATAGTGATTAATCAAATTGACTATCTCAGGGTCAATGGAATTTCGGATTTGTAAGAATAACCAGGCATCATCTCTTAGCCATGTTTGGCTAGTATTATTTGTTGGCGGATCTTCAGTAAGATGGTTGGCCATAGAGATACTATGTAAATAAATTCGAACTGTCTTACACCAATCTAAATAATTTGGACCAACCAACTTATGTTCTGTGATTTTGGACATTACTGGAATGACATCAGTCACAACGAAATTCTTTTGCTCGTTAGCCATAGGAAGAAAATACAATATCGAAACAACACCTCCACAAGTATTCAAGTAGACTAATTTTCCACGCAATAGTCCACACAAAGGCCCAACAAGCCCAATAACCAAAGTAATTTACCAAAGAATTTAGGCACAATAAACAAATTAATCACAAATGACTTAGTCCCAATAAAACCCAAGTCCAAACACAAATATATTCCACCAACAACTTGAGCCCAAAGAAATATACCTGGTCTAACCTACAAAACCAACAACTTCAGTCCAAAAAACAAATAATATACCTGGTCCAACTCATTGATAGCCTAATATCACACCGGGGACGAACGATCCTTCTTCATGATCCTGGCACAACTCATTGATAGCCCAATATCACACTGGGATGAACGATCCTTCTTCACAATCCTCTTCCACACTCGCCGCACCAAATGATCAACGATGAACCTGTCGGCAACAGTAATTCCTGACAGTTCTCAAAAAATCTGATCACCACCACAATTAGCCACAATCCACGATCAATTGATACTCTCCGATGAAGAAGAGAGAGGACACCGTGGATCCAAGATGCGAGCCACAATTTCCTCACAATTGTACAATCTTTGACCATCACGCGACACAGATGATGCCGACCAGAATGCGAACGTTGATTCCCCAAGAGCAAGAACACTCCAAACAACTCTGAACACCGAAAATCAAAGATGGAGCTAAAAAAACGAAGGTAACCTAAGAATCAACTATTTTCAAGCCCTAGCTCTGATACCATATAATGAAGAAAGAAAGAGTATATTTATTCATATGAGAAGATACATATATATACAGATTACTTAGTATCTTTACCTGATCATTGTCATTTTGATTTGTAATGAAGAGAGAATAATATATTGTATGTTTATTCATAGGAGAAGTTACATATATATACAGATTGAGAAATCTAAATTAGAAAATTTTAATTAGGAAAGAAGAATCCTATAATCAAGTCAATCCTTATAAGTAAGACTCTATATAATTATTTACACTAACATATAATATATCTCAGATGAATTTCAAGCCTTTCTACATCAGAAAGGTTTTACATCTCAACTATCCTTTTCTTATACTATTCAATAGAATGTGGTGGTTGAACGTAAAAATTGTCACTTATTGAATATTGTTCGAATGTTACTCTTAGAGCCTTCTGTTTCACCTAAATTTTGGGCAAAAGGTTTGTCCATCACTATTTATTTGATTAAAACCTTTTTAGTAATTGAATTTTGATTCTCCGTACTATTGTCTTTATGATATGCATAACTATTATAATATTTTACACGCATTTGGATCTGTTTGATTCGTTTACTTGCCTTCTCATGAACGTTAAAAGCTCATAGCTCAGTCAGGTCGATGTACTTTCATTGGTTATAAGAATTGCTCATAAGAGATTTGTCTGTTTTGATTTTGTTGTTGATTGTCTGTGCATTTATAGAAATGTGATTTCGTTCACTTGCCTCCTCATGAACGTTAAAAGCTTATAGCTCAGTCAGGTCAATGTACTTTCATTGGTTATAAGCAATCCTCATAAGAGATTTATCTGTTATGATTTTGTTGCTGATTGTCTGTACATTCATAGAAATGTGATTTTCTTTGAGCATCACTACTACTTTTCAGCAACATATTGACATTTTGCATGTCTTTGTTATTAGCTTTGATGAATCTCTTCACCAATTGAGCATTTTAAACCAAGTATTTCTATTAGCGATGAAACCACCATCATCACATCTCTTTCATAACCTTGATATGGTACCACTTCTATACCTCCTCTAGAATCTTCCCATACTATTCATCTTCCTGATAAGTATTGTTTCTTTGCAATTTTATCTATTATTACAATTTTTATCTCTTATTTTCAGGGAGTTAAACATGCATGGTAGGAGAAGGCCATGCAAAAATAAATTTAGACTTCTCAAGATAATCATACATGTGATATTGTTCACTGTCCTACTAGTGTTCGACTGTATATATATATAAGTATATCCTATTAAGGTGCAATCTAATGGCATGCTTGGTAGATATAAGGTATTGTTGGTGACATTGGTAATCGATATGAGTATGGGGTGAATTATGAGGAGATGTTTCCTCTTGTAGTAAAGATGACGATGGTGCAACTTTATTAGATATTTTAAGGAGGATATTTATATAACCCTACCATCTAGGTTTTTTTATGCACTATTCAGATGTTTCTAAGCTGAAGCAATCACTTTATGGTTTGAAATAGGCTCTACGTGCTTGGTTTGATAAGTTCTATGCTAAGCTTCTTAGTTTCTCCTTATTTTAGAGTTTAGTATGACCCATCTCTATTTCTTAACAAGACTGCCAGTGGAATCATCTTTCTTTTGATGTATGTTGATAATATTGTTATTATAGGACTGACTCTGGATTGATTTATAAGCTTCAAGATCACCTTCAGGATTCCTTTCATATAAAAGACAAAGGTCCTTTACAGTATTTTTAAGACTTGAGGTGCACACTAGCTCAACTGGTACTTTATTCTACTAATATAAGTGACATAGGAATTAATCACTTTGGCTAGTCTTTAGGATGATTGTTCTATAGATACTCCTTTGGACGTGAATGTTAAGTACCATAGTGATGTGAGAGATTTCTCTCTAATCCCTCTTTTTATGTATAACTAGTGGGCAATATGGCATATTTGACTATTATTCGACCTTATATTATGTTTTTGTTCAACAAGTTAATCCATTTATATAGGCTCCTGGCATCTTTACCTAGAGATTGTCCCTTATATTGTTTGTAGTTTGCAAGGTACTTCCACACATGGCCTTTTCTTTCTTGTGGACTCTCCTTTTTGTTTAGTGGACTTTAGTGATCTTAATTAGAATGGTTGTTTGGAAACTCGGCATTCAATTACTTGTTGGTTCATGTTTCTTGGTAACATCCTCGTTTTTTTGAAAAATAAGAAGCAAGATCGTGTGTCTAAGCTTTCCACTAAGTCCGAGTGTCACGCTATGTTCTTTACATGATCTGATATTGTTTGGCTACGGTGATTGTTGGCTGATCTTGGTTTATCTCAAATTGAGCCTGCTGCACTCTGTGTGAATAATACTAGTATTATTCAGATTGCTGCTAATCTAATATTTCATAAGCACATCGAGCATGTTGAGATAGATTTTTACTCCATTAGTGAAGCATATGATGGTTCTGTGTCATCACTCTTCTTCATACTACCATCAAATCTTCTCGTCTTTGTGTTATTTACAAGGAACCTTTCCATCGATTCATTTAAAGTTTTCTCTGTATTATAGTTTTATTAACAAAAAAGGAAAAAAAATATTCTTTCGATAATGGAAAATATTGTGTCCATATCTATAAGTTCTAAAGTAGCATGAATTCTCGAATATCCACCTTGACTGGACCTTTTTCAATAGCTTGGTGCCTCAATTTTTCGATCACTTCCTTTACTAGTGAAGGATTATCCGATTCTAGTAGGAGTGGATTGTGCATGCTTAGCAATGATTCGGATTTTTGGGGTTCCTACCATTTAACTCTTGGTCGGTATCAATTTTGTTCTACTGGAACCTTAATTTTCATTTAAGTGCTTGGCCTCTTATATATATCTTTCTGCAAAGATTTAGGAAGTCCAGACACAATCTTCACGTAGGAAGACACATGATAAAAACATATATTTATACCATCGAAAATCATGAAGTTTTGAACATCTGAGATTCATAAGAATTTCAGATTGCCGATTCATTACATTGGTAGGCACCTCGATAAAATGTTTGATAATACAATATATAAGAGTATTGAAATTGTTATTTTCTCTAGTTTTATCCTTTTGAGAGTTCATTATCTCTTGCCTTTCATCGTGGCTGAGATAATCTCAAAACTATTTAGGAACATGCATTTGGAACAAGAGTGCCCTTGCTGTCCCAAGAAGATGTCTATCTTTTCTGTTAGCCACACCATTCTGAGAGGATGTGTCAACACACAAGGATTGGTGAAGAATACCATTCTAAAGCATGTAAGTCTGAAAAGAATCGAAAAAATATTCTTTAGCATTATCACTTCTCAGCGTATGCACAGAAACATTAAATTGTATTTAAATTTTAGCACAAAATTCACTAAAATGAGAGAATAATTCAGAATGATTTTCATTAAATAAAGCCAAGTCACACGAGAAAAATCATCAACAGAAGTAACAAAATATTGAAATTCAATTTTGGACACTACAGGACAAGGATATCAAACATTTGAATGAACTAGCTCAAAAGGAAAACTAGCTTGCTTATTGACTCGAGGAACTGAGGACAAAATATTCTTTAGCATTATCACTTCTTAGCGTATGCACAGAAACATTAAATTGTATTTAAATTTTAGCACAAAATTCACTAAAATGAGAGAATAATTCAGAATGATTTTCATTAAATAAAGCCAAGTCACACGAGAAAAATCATCAATAGAAGTAACAAAATATTGAAATTCAATTTTGGACACTACAGGACAAGGATATCAAACATTTGAATGAACTAGCTCAAAAGGAAAACTAGCTTGCTTATTGACTCGAGGAACTGAGGACA